>PVKE010021573.1:0-26376 GCA_004027555.1 Craseonycteris thonglongyai
CCCCCCACCCTCAGTTACTGCTCAATCTCTCTTCCTCTTTACCATCAAACTTTTTGAAATTATAATCTACCCTCACAGTCTCCCTATTTCCTCACCTCCCTGAACACACAACAGCATGAATTGCATCCCACCACTTACTTGACACTGTTGGGCAGGGAGTTAGTCATGAGCAACAGGAGAGGCAGAGGGTAATATGATCGTCAGTGCTTTGCACGACCCAGGTCCTCTTCCCAGAGACCACCCAGGCCCAGCCCTTGGAGATGAATTGTTATGTTAAAACTCCCTGAAAAGGGGGAAATAAGACCTCAACCAGAACTACCTGGTTTTTCAGGCCTGTGCAGAAAGAATGTTAAATCTTGGGCTTGGCTTAACCTTAGCCTCATTGTAATGTATTTAAAATAAATTAGCATTGCAGTTTTTGAACCCCACCCCCCTTTCCTGGGTTTTTCTGTCTGTATTCTGGGTAAAGGCCTGCACAGAAAGAAAACAGTCATATGACCTACAAGTCAATCAAATGACCTAAGTCTATTTGCCAGACTCACAGGGTTGGCTCTGGGCCAGGAATAAAACCCAAACCCCAAACGCATCAGGGCCTTTGCCACTGTCTCTCTTGGCTTGGCCTGTTTCTCTCTTGAAACGTATTTCAATAAAACTATACTCTGCTTTTCTATGTTTCTCTGACCTGTAGCTCTTTACTGCATTGGCTGAAAATACCGAGCACCATCGCAGCCTCAGAAGGGTAACGCTGCAAGGCCAAGGCTTTAAGGAGCAGGAATTAATCCAGTGAATGGATTTCTGTCTTTGGCTTAGTTGGTGCCTCAGAAAAATTCTATTGCTACTCCCTTCTGTAAATTATTCTCTTTCCTGGACTTTTATAACTATAATATCCTCCTAGTCATCTTACTTCTCTGGACACTCCTCTCCCACTGTTGACTGTCCTCCTATCCCCAAGGCTCAGTCCTGTCCCCTATTTCTTACCTTATTCTGTGCATTTTAAATCTATCACTCAACATCCAAATCTTCAGTTTGAGATCTCAAATTTAAGCTTAAAGCCCATATATCCAGCTGCCTTTCAACAATGACCACCTAAAATTTTCATAGGCGCCTCTGATGAAACTTATCAAAGACTGACTTACCACCTCTTCAGAAAAAAAAACTGTTTTACTTCAAATATTTGCACTCTGCGTGAGGATTATTAGTGCCTTGGGTACAGAAAACAGCAGAAGGGATGATTGGTAACACCCTTTGCCCCAACCCACAGCTGTAATCCACAAAACTAAAGCTGAATCACTTGACAAGCCCTCCTCTCCACCTGTGGGCTGGGACCAATCAAAACCTAACAGAATTCCGGACTCCTCTCCCTCAGCCCACAAAGCAACAGAACTTTTAAACTACAGGCACACTCTCTCCATCCCCCAAACAGCAGCAATCACCTGAAACCTAAAACCTGTCTTTGATAGGCTCCTCCACTTAATACACAGCAGAAATCAAAACTCAAAGTAACCCAAGCATGCCCTTCTTTCAACGCCCAAATCCAATCAACCTTTCAATGATGCTTTCACCAGAGAAAATCTCCCCAACGATTAAACTCTTTCCCCATCCCTGCCACGCATAGATAATTCTTCCTCCAAGTCATCGTGAGCCCCACATCCCAAAGAAAGCCAGTCTCTCATTTTACAGTGGAAGAAGCTCTCTCTATTCTTTCTATGTAGCCCTTGACGTGTTTTTTTGTTTGTTTTGTTTACTTATCACCTTGCTCTTCCTCTAGGTTGCAGTGTCCAGAAGTATAAGACAATGGTATGTTCTCATTAAAACCCTATACCAGTCACATCACTAGCCATACGGTAAGTGTCCAATATTCTGGGTGAAGAAATTAAGTAGTCCCCGAAGTACCAGTTCCACCTTCCATCTGTCCTCCAAATCATCCCTTTGTTCTACATTGCAACCATTGAGCATCTATTAGAGCACTCATTGCTAAATCCTTAAATCTTTTCTCCAGTCAAACTTGTCCTTCCTATGCTCTATCTCCACCCTGCAGCTGACTCTGCTACATGCAGATCGAATTACGTGACACCCCTGCTCACAGTGACTTAATGCCAGCCTTAGAATGAAGCCATCAACTTGCTTTCAAGGTCGCAAGTCATCTTACTAAGACTCGCATGCTAACACCTTCATTCTCTCTTGCTATTTTTTTAGCCAAATCTTGTCTTGCTCAATCCCAGTGCATTCCATCCTCCTAGCTAGATCAGGGATTTTGCATGTGTAGCCCTCCAGCTAAAATGCTCTCCATTTTTTGGCCCCACCATCGTTTGAGAGAGGGTGAGGGAGAGAGAGAGAAGAGGGGGATGGGCCCAGAGCAGCCTTTTTAGATGCAACATGGTTTCATTGCACACAGGTGGATGCGGGGCCATGTGGAGGGGGAACTGACCTGGGGGCTTCCGCATGGGAGGCGAGAACCTTTACTGCCATCCTGGTGGTTACTAGTTTCACCGCAGTTCATCATGGGCCAGGGTTGGGATTCAATCCCAGGACCTTGCCATTGCAAGGCAAATGCTCAACCTGTTGAGCTATCCCAGCATCCCCTCTAGTCACTCCTTTAATATCTTTTCTTTACAAGAGGTCAGCCCTTCTCTGACACATTCTCATTTAAAATAGTTCAGTCAGCCATCATTTATGACTAGGCTTCATGGCTGGACTGCAAACTTCAGGAGACCTGACCCTTAAATATTTTGTTTGCCATTGTATGCACAGGACTGGAGCAAACTGCCACAAGCTAGTGTGGGCATGTAATAATTATTTGCAGACCACTGACAAGCAACAAAAACTTACCCCAAGAAGTTTTTATTGTGTAACAGTAAAACATAAAAACAATGAAACCTATTCACAAGTTTTTAAAATAAGGTGAATTCTATTTAGGTAAATGAGGTTTTAAGCTATGTAAGAGCATACTCTTTGGTAATCAAATCCCTTGCACTTAAACCCAAAATTGATACCTAATTTGCCTCCACTATGTTTTATTTGGTTTAGGAGGCAGTAAATATTTCATTTAACACACACTAGGTCAAAACTTATTTCATAAGGTCAATTCAAATCTAATTTTAGGTAATATCTTAATGAAGTGTACATCACTTTTTAAAGAATCTCTTGACTTTCAAGCATTGGTGGTTATAATTTTAGCTGAGCTTGCCTGAAAAGAATAACACTGACCTTGATAGAACTTGTGATTAAAAGATGATAAATTGCCCATCCTGATACTGATACAGGCCAAATAGAAGACCCCTTCAAGTTCCTCAGTTTTCACTTTTTCTTAGTCTCAGTCATTTCTCTTTATCAGTTTTCCACAGTCCACTGCCTTAAACAATAGAATGTTTTTAGCCCAGCCCATAGAACATCCCCCGCCTCCTGCTTTAGACAATCACCCTGAATTTGTAATCAATCACTCTCAAACTTGTGATTTATGATTAATCGTAATCATTGGGGCCCAGTATCCCATCCAGACCATTCAGGCCCAATAGTGCTGAACAGCCAGCCCTTCCATCGCATAACAACCTTATGTTAGTAGCTTTGAGATTTGTTTCTCAGGCTGCAGCCCTTCCATCACATAGCAACCTTGTGTTAGTGACTGAGGCTTGTTTTTTAGGTCAATGCTTTTAAATCTATTAACTAAATCTATCTCTCCTCATCTAGGGGCCATTGGGATACAAAAGAGATCCCAGCATGACTACCAGCACATTCTAACTGAAGAAGTTAACAGTCCTTCAGATGGATCTCGAGACCCTTTCCTCTTAGTCCAGATAGTGTGAGAGTTCCATGAATCCCCAATGGGCAGGGACAAAGGCCACATTCAGCAGGAAGCAGATACAGAAGAAGAGACCTCCTGCCCCTCAACTTCCCACAGAGATTTATGGAGATCACACCTCTCAAGGGGAAAATGAGGTAGGCAGATAGAACAGGGGGGTCTCAGGACCCCCTCCCTGGGACCCACCTTGCTGGAATAATCACCACCCTTCTTCCAGTAATAACCACTCTGAGGCAGACAACCGTAAGAAAAAATACAGAGAAAATTAATTAACACAAGGAAGTTATAAACACAAAAAGCCCACTGGTTTAAACTAGTCACTGACACACCTGCACAATAAGAGTTATAATGACCTTATTTCACCCAAGACTCATTATACCATCATTATAATATACATATGCCCAGAAGTTCATTAATATCATTATAACAGACTGACTTCTGGGAAGGGACGTGCACAGTTGAAAAGAATTATATAATAACCACTATCAATCAACAAATGCCAATCAAAGATCACACGCCCAAAAAAGGTGTACCGGTAGTTCCTTCCAAGAAAAGGGAATAAAAATCACTCTGGACCCAGTAGTTGGAACCCTTGAGCCACTCTTTAGCTCGGGCCTGCTCCTACTTCTCAGGAGTGTACTTTGACTTTTTATTTTTTAAGATTTATTGTTTGTGACAGAGAAAGACGGGGCAGAGAGAAAGGGGGGTCGGGGAGCAGTCTCCATGGTTGTATGTCCTTAGTTTGGGGGCGGGGGAGAGCAGTCTCCATAGTTGTATGTCCTTAGTTTTTTGACATAGTTTTATTCCATACAGGTGGGCAGGAGGGGCACACAGGGTGGGAACCTGGCCAGGGGCCTCCAGCATGGGAGGTACGCCCCCACGAGCCAGGTGCAGAACTGGGGGCCTCCTACATGGAAGCTCATCCAGCAGGAACTGAACTTGGGGTCCTCCCATATGGGAAGCACACAACAATTCAGCGTATGGGTTCACATGGGCTGGGGCTGGGACCAGGACTCGATCCTCAGACCTCGGGGCTGCAAAGCGAAAGCTCAACTCACTGAGCCATCCCAGCTTCACCTACTTTTACTTTCAATAAAGTATTCTTTCACCTCTGTACTTTGATGTCTCCTTCAATTCTTTGTTTGGGACACTAAGAACCCGGATACTGCACCAAGAGGGGCCAATTATCTGTTAGCAATACCTCATGGACAAAACGTAACATAAATAACTGAAAATTTTTATTTCATAAAATACCCCAACCTTAAAGCCCAACCTGACGTCCATAGTCAAGAGCAAATGTTTGACATGTTAAATATCTCATACAGGGGATGCTGAGATAGCACAGTGGTTAAGCAGTTGACTCACAATTGCAAGGTCCAGGGTTCAATTTTTGGCCCCAGCCAGTGCAATCCCATATACTGAACCACAGTACAACTGGTAACTGCCAGATATCATGGTAGCGAAGGTTCTCACTTCCCATGTGGGAGGTCCATGGTTCAGTTCCTGCCCCAACATTTAGGCTTTCCTTGTGCACATGGAATAATGTTCCATGCGGCCCCATATCCACCTGTGTGGAATGAAATCATGTCACAACTAAGGATGTACAACTATGGAGACTACTCTGGGGCCTCCCCCCTTCTCTCTCTCTCTCTCTCTCTCTCTCTCTCTCTCTCTCTCTCTCCCCTCTCAAAAAAAAAAAAAAATAAAAAATTTTTTTAAGATGTATTTTTATTGTTTTCTGACAGAGAGAGAGAGAGAGACAGAGCGAAGGGGGAGGGCCCAGAGCAGTCTCCATAGTGGACAACATTAGTTTTCCATATAGTTTCACTCCACAGGTGGGCGCGGGGCTGCGCAGGGCAGGAACTGGGTCGGGAGCCTCCCACATAGGCCCCGGCAAGAACTGAAGTGGGGGAACACCCCAGCTCAGCATGTGGGTCCACAGGGGCCAGGGCCGGATTTGAACCTCAGGCTCCAGGGCTGCAAAACAAGTGCTCAACCTGCTGAGCCATCCCAGCTTCCCCCAATACATCTTTTTTTTTTTTTTTTTAATGCTCTTACAAAGTGAAGGGCAATTGAAAAGCCCTACCACGTGTTCTATTCATTATTTACCAAAACATACAAAAGTCCATTCGTGAGGTGAGGGTTTGGGACACAATAATGTTCACACACTTCTCAGCTACAGTGCAATTTCTCTCTGGAGAAGTGCACAAGGTCACTGACTTTTTTCTAGTGACACAATGCAAAGGACTAAGGATTAAAAGACATACCCTGTTCTCTTTGATTACATTTACACAGGGAACTTTATATAGGATCATTGATAAACCAAAGAATATGCCCTATTAACTCTACTTCTACTTATTTGGTATTTCTTAAATATCCAGAAAGATACAGATATTCAGAAATTTCAATAGAGTGGTTCACTCCCTGTGAAAGCCTAAATGTTATATCTTTTTCAGGGTAATTGTTAAATATTGATTGAGTACCTACTGTATACCAGGCACTATTCTACATGCCAGAAATGTAAAAGAAACAACACTGTATAAGTAGAAAAATCATATAAGAAAGCTTGAGCAGATGGCAAGTGGGAGAAAAAGTAAGTGGTAATGGGATAATGCATGGATATAGGAATCACAGTGTCCGGAGTTCGTGGTCTCACGCACTTGAAGAATGAGGACATGGATTTGTAAGGAAAGGTTAAGCAGCAGAGGTTTTATTGAAAGGAAAGACAAAGCTCTCTAGTGACAGGGCCACCCAAAAGTGGAATGCTCACAACTAAGGCTAAAGCTACTCCTTATAATTATATGGTTTGTCTATATATCTAGGTTCAGGTACCAGTGTCTACATGCCAATCTTTATCTCTGGTGATATGCTCTGTTGCCTAGGCTCAAAAGAGTTTGAAACAAACTAGGAGACATTCCTCTAGCTAGGAGATAAATCTGTTTCACCTGAGGGTGCTCCAACCTAGAGACCCTGGCGCCAACTATCTTATTCCAGTCTGCACCTGGCTGTCCTGGCTACTTGTACATTATATTCCTAGATACGGTTGCTATAACTACTGAGGCCTCCCCTAACTGCCTAGTTCATTAACTATCCTGACTCAGAATGACATGGTCACTCGTTCAGGAGCTAATGTTCCAGCTGAAACTTTAACAAGGCCGGTCAGATTTTGTGCTTGATGTGGCTGCCTGAAATGACTAGGACAATAGGCCTTGCACGTTATGTGAACTTCCAGCACTCTAACCTTGTTTGCTCAGACTCAGATCCCCACCCCGCCCCCATGTGCCTGACAACAAACAAACATTTCTGGCCTTATCTTTCCCAATGTTGCAATATTTAACAGTTTGTCAAATTTCAAGAGTTGACAAACCCACCAACATAGCAGTTTGTAGAGAGCACCTCCCTCTTTCCCCAGCCTCTGAATATTTAGGCTTGGTTCACCCACCGCTTCCCTATTCTGGCCTACACTTCGTGCATCTTCCTGCTGTAATAGTCCCCCTTCATAAAGTCTTTCTTTACTAATGTTGGAAGTGGCTTTTTTTATTATTATTGACAACCTGAATTACAAGAGCCAACTATGGGCAGATCTGGGAGAAGCTTCAAGAGAAAAATGCAGAAACACTAGTACAAGGGCCCGAGGCATGAATAAGCCTGGGGAGCTCCCAGAATAGAGATTTCTGTTAGATAATGAGCTCGTCTGTTCTGCAGAGCAGATCACGCAATCTCCTCCCCCACTGCCTTCAGTGACTGTGCATTGCTAGCTTGAAATTGACTGTCGTGGGAGAAATCAGTCAGTGCTACAAATCAGACCTTCTGCTGACTTCTCAGCAAACCATTGTCTCAAATTCTCAGGTTTCTTCATCTTCATCATGAGTATAATAATAGCACCTAACTCCAGTTAAAACAATTTCTTGATTCATACCAGTAATATGTAATCAGTTCTTAGTTGGATCTGACACTATTAAGCTGTGGTGTACAAAAAATCCTTGTTCTCTTGGAGTTGTAGTTTAGAACATGGGTCCCAACCGCGGGACCATGGACCACTACTGGTATGTGGCCTGTTAGAAGCTGGGACACAGAGCAGAAGGTGGGCGGCAGGCAAGCAAGCGAAGCTTCGTCTGTATTCACAGCCACTCCCCATAGCTCACATTACTGCCTGAGCCCCGCCTCCTGTCAGATCAGCAGCGGCATTAGATTCTCATAGGAGTGTGAACCCTATTGTGAACTGAGCATGCGAGGGATCTAGGTTGAGCGCACCTTATGAGAATCTAATGCAAGCATGTCCAACCCACAGCCCACGAGCCACATGCAGTCCAGGATGGCTTTGAATGCGGCCCAACACAAATTCATAAACTTTTTGAAAACATTATGAGATTTTTTTTGCAATTTTTTTTTAGCTTATCAACTATCATTAGTGTTAGTGTATTTTCTGTGTGGCCCAAGACAATCCTTCCAATGTGGCCCAGGAAAGCCAAAAGGTTGGACGCCTCTGATCTAATGCCTGATGATCTGAAGTGGTGCTAAAGTAGTGATGCTAGTGCTGGGGAGCAGACAAAAAGATTCACAGTAGCAGAGACGTTTGACTGCACAGAGACCATCATAAACCAATTGCTTGCAGACTCCTATCAAAACCCTATCTGTGAGTAGCAAGTGACAATTAAGCTGCATCTGGTGCTTGAATCATCCCAAAACCATTTCCTCCCCACCCCCAGTCGATGGAAAAATTGTCTTTCGCAAAACCAGTTTCTGGTGCCAAAAAGGTTGGAGACTGCTAGTTTAGAAGGTGAAGTGGGCTTTCATCAAATCGTTGCCAAACTCCTGGATCTCAGTATAATTATAGGTGAGTGTCATCGATGACTAAAGCACCTATGGGAGCCCAAACCAAGAACCTTTGCTTAAGGTGTGTCAGAAAAGGTTACCTAAGCAGGTGCTCCTGAAGCAAAAATCTAGAGGCTGTAGAGATGTAATCATTAGCATTTTCAAACTGGAATACAGAGAGGTTTTTAAAGACTACATATTTTAATGTGTATTAGAAAATACAGTTGACCCTTGAACAACACAGGTTTGAACTGTGTGGAGCCACTTATACCAGATTTTTAAAAATAAATACATACAGTACTGCAAATGTATTTTCTCTATGGTTTTCTTAACATTTTCTTTTCTCTAGTTTACTTTATTGTAAGAATACAGTATACAGTCATACCTTGGTACTCAACTGCTTCGAAACTCCTTGAATTTGCTACTCAACACATTTTGACACAAACATGTTGTCCTGGTACTCATTGTTTGTTTGGTACTTTTGCGCCTACTAGAACCAATTAATGATGAGTACCAAGGGTACCGCTGCATTATTTCTTATGGGAAAAGTTTGGTACTTGTTGTTTTGGGTACTCATCCCACCTCCTAAAACCAACTAATGATGAGTAGCAAGATACTACTGTATAATACATATAACATGCAAAGTGTGTGTTAATCAACTATGTTATCAGTAAGGCTTCCAGTCAATAGTAGGCTAGTAGTAATTAAGTTTGGGGGGAATCAAAAGTTATACACAGATTTTTGATCATGCAGTGGGTCAGTGTTACTAACCCCCCTTGTTCAAAGATTAACTGTATATCACCAGCACACACACACACACACACACACACACAACTATGCTCAGGATTGGGCTGTTAAAAATGTGAACCAGGGGCAGCTGGGATGGCTCTACAGGTTAAGAGCTTGCTTTGCAGCCCCGGGGACCAAGGACTGAATACCGGCCTGTGTGGACCCATATGCTGAACTGGGGTGTGCTTCCCATGTGAGAGGCCCCTGGCCCAGTTCCCACCCTGTGTGGCCCCCGCCCACCTGTATGGAACTAAACCATGTCAAAAACTAATGACGTACAACTATGGAGACTGCTCTGGGCCCTCCCCCTTCTCTCTGTCTCTCTCTGTCTCTCTCTGTCTCTGTCAAAAACAATAAAATGAATCTTTAAAAAAAAAAATGTGAACCAGAGGATTCCAGGATGGTTCAGTAGATTAAGCACTCAATTTGTGGCCATGGGCTCCAGGGATTGAGTCCCAGCCCCAGCCCGTGCAGACCCATGTGCTGAACTGGGGCACACTTCCCTTGTGAGAGACCCTGTTTGGTTCAAGACCAGGGCATGCTTTCTATGTGGGAGGCCCCCGGTTCGCAGGGGCGTGCTCCCCATGCAGAAGGCCCCAGGCCCGGTTCCCGCCCTACACAGCCCCAAATCCACCTGTGTGGAATGACAATGTCAAAAACGAATGATGTATGGCTGTGGAAACCGCTCTGGGCCCTCCCCCTTCTCTCAGTCTCTCTCAGTTTCTCTCTATCTCTGTCAAACAATAAAAATAAATCTTTGAAAAAAAGTTAATCAATGAAGAGTCGCTTTCAAGTTGATGAGAATATTGGCAATAGCCATGAAGACAGTCAGAAATGGCTGATGTTTGGGGAACTGGCTCCTGGAGAAGAGAGTGATACTTGGTGAAGGACACTGTCTTCGCTACTGGGCGCCTGCACTAGCCCTAGACTGTGAGCCTTAACTCTGCAATGAAACAGACAGGAGAGAGGAAAGGGCAGAGCTAATTAGCAGCCCAGTAGTTTCTTTCCTTCTGCTTCAGGACTGGAATGAAGAGAGAACTATTTGGTTAATGAGGAGCTTTGGAGATAAGGCCCCTAGGGACAGAAAGAACTGTAGAAAGACCACTTACTCCCTATCAACACAATCATGCCTGCCAGATCAGAAAAAAATGGGCTTTTTAAAATTCATATTCTTTTTGTTGTTAATTTTATTAGGGTTACATTGGTTAGTAAAAATTACCTAGGTTCCAGGTGTACAGCTCTTTATCATGATATATTTAGCTCCCTCTTCCTCCCTTCCCACCCCCCTTCCCTGCTTACCTTCAGGTAACCACTAAACTATCGACTGTGTCCATGAGATTTTGTTTCTTTGTTGCTTTCTGTTTTATATTCCACCTATAAGTGAAGTTATATGGTTCTTAGCTTTTTCTGTCTGGCGTATTTCACTTAGCCTGAGGATCTCAGGTTCCATCCATGTTGTTGCACATGGAAGAATTTCATCTTTTCTCATAGCTGAGTAATATTCCATTGCATATATGTACCACAGCTTTTTTATCCTATCAAGGGGCACTTTGGTTGTTTCCATTAGTTGGCCACTGTGAACAGTGCTGCAATGAACATTGGGGTACATATGTTTTTGTTGATTAAGGTCTTCAAGTTTTGGTGGTAGATACCCAGAAGAGGGATTACTGGATCATAAGGGAGCTCCATTTCCAATTTTCTGAGGAATCTCCACATTGTCTTCCAAAGCAGTTGTACCAATTTGCATTCCCACCAACAGTGTATGAGGGTTCCTTTTTCTCCACAGCCTCTCCAGCACTTGTTGTTCCTTCTTTTGTTGATTATAGCCGTTCTAGCAGCTGTGAGGTGCTAGCTCATTGTGGTTTTGATTTGAATTAGGAGAGAGAAAGGGATAAAAGGTGTCCGAATTGGGAGAGAAGAAGTCAAACGGTTACTCTTTGCAAATGACATGATTCTTTATATAGAAAACTCTAAAGACTATCAGAAATCTATTACAAACTGTAAAAGCCAGTTTCCCAGGTGAAACAGCAAATACAAAACCCATAATCAGGAACAAACAGTCCTTGAGTGGGGATATAACACCATGATCTATGAAAAATTATTCTCAGAAAGCCCTGACTTTTGAGATACCTGTAATGAAGGTAACCACAACCCAGGTACAGAAACTAACGCTCCCCGATAGTTACCCACAAAAGCTCTCTCAGCTCCCCAGAGGTTGCTGACACCACTTTTGGAGTCAGCTGCCAGGTCTCTTTAATAAACTTGCTCACTAGCCAAAATACTCAGTGTGTTCCTCCCTCAGGTTGTTCCTCCCTCGGCAAACCTTTCACAAACAATATGCAAATACAGTAAAGTTGCAGGATACAAAATCAATATACAAAACTCAACTGCGTTTTTATATGCCAATAATGAAACATCAGAGAGAGAAGAGAAAATCCATTTCTTTTGCTATTGCAAACAAAAAAATGAAATGCCTAAGAATAAATCTAACAAAATATGTGAAGGACTTATACACTAAAAACTATAAGACATTATTAAAAGAAATTAAAGAAGACACAAAGAAATGGAAAGATATTTTGTATTTATAGATTGGAAGAATCAACATAGTTAAAATTGCCATATTACCCAAAGCAATATACAGATTCAATGCAATTCCTATCAAAATCCCACAGACATTCTTTCAAGAAATAGATCTAAAAATTATCAAATTTGGGGAAATCAGGATGGCTCAGCATTCGCTTTGCAGTCCTGGGGACCGAGGATCGAATCCTGACCCAGGCCCATGAGGTCCCATATGCTGAACTGGGGTGTGCTTCCCATGCAGGAGGCCCTCAGTTCAGTTCTTCCCTCCCAGTCGGGCCCCTGACTCGAGCGGGCGCCTCTCCCATGGGGGAAGCCCCCAGCCCAGTTCCGGCCCTGCATTGACCTCGCCCACCTGCATGGAACAAAACCATGTTGAAAAACTGAAGATGTACAACTATGAAGACTGCTCTGGGCCCTCCCCCTTCTCTCTGTCTCTCTCTGCCTCTGTCTCTCTCTGTCTCTGTCTCTCTCTGTCTCTGTAAAAAAAAAATTATCAAATTCATATGGCATCACAAAAGACCCCAAATCACCAAAGCAATCCTATGAATAAAGAATAAAGCTGGGGGCATCTCACTCTCTGATTGTAATCTATACTACAAAGCCTCAATAATCAAAACAGCTTGGAATTGGCAGAAAAACAGATACACAGACCAATGGAACAGAATTGAAAACCCAGAAATAGACCCACAAATATATGGACAGATGATTTTCGACAAAGGAGCAAAATTATTCAGTGAGGAAAAGAAAGCCTCTTCAGCAGATGGTGCTGGAAGATTGGAAAACCACATGCAATAGAATGAATCTGAACTGTGATCTGTCACCATACACCAAAATTAACTCAAAATGGATTAAAGACCTCCACATAAGACCTGAAACAGGAATGCCGAGATGGCTCAGCAGGCTGAGTGCTCATCTTGCAGCCCTGGGATCCAAGGATTGAATCCCAGTCCGTGCGGACCCATATGCTGAACTGAGGTGTGACCCCAAATTTGGTTCTCACTGGGGTGTGCCTCCCATGCTCTATCCCCCTTCTGCCCTCACTTCTGTCTCTTTCTGTCTCTTTGTCTCTGTGTCAAAAACAATTTTTAAAAATAAATCTTAAAAAAAAACCAAACCAAAACAATAAATTGTATCTAAGAAAACATTGGCACTAAACTTATAGACCTGGGGTTCAGGGAGGACTTTATGAACCTGACCTCAAAGGCAAGGGGAGGGAGTAAAAGCAATAATAAATGAATGGGACTACATCAAACTAAAAAGCTTCTGCACAGCAAAGGAAACCATCAACAAAGCAAAGAGGCAACCAACCAACTGGGAGAAAATATTTGCAAACAATGCCTTTGATAAGGGGCTAATATCTAAACTATGTAAAGAACCCATGCAACTCAACAACAACAACAACAAAAACCATCCCATTGAAAAATGGGTCAAAGACGTAAACAGAGACTTCACCCATGAAGACGTACAAACGGCCAGCAGACATATGAAAAAATGCTCAACTTTGGGGAAGCCAGGATGGCTCAGTGGGTTGAGCGTTCACTTTGCAGCACCGGGGACCAAGGATCGAGTCCCAGCCCCGGCCCGTGCGGAACCATGTGCTGAACTGGGAGCTCCCCCAGTTCAGTTCTCTCTCTCTCTCTCTCTCTCTCTCTCTCTCTCTCTCTCTCTGTCCAAAAACAATTTAAAATAAATAAATAAATATTTTTAAAAAAATAATGCTTCAATGAACAAGAAGGTGTATATATTTTTTTTTTAAAATGCTCAACTTCACTAGCTATTAGGGAAACGCAAGTCAAAAAGGTGCTGTCTCTCCTCAAAGAATGTGTCTTGTCAAGAAAGTCTATACGGGGGAAAGCCGGGACGGCTCAGCGGGTTGAGCGCTCGCTTTGAGGCCATGAGGACCGAGGATCGAATCCCGGCTCCGGCCCAGGCAGGACCCGCGTGCTGAACTGGGGAGTTCCCACAGTTTGGTTCTCTGACTGTCTCTGTCTCTGTCTCTCTCTCTGTCTGTCAAAGAGTGAAGTGGAAATAACTATGCACTGAAGACAAAAAGATGATTTCTATAAATGTGAAAAGATAGAAAAAAAAAAAGAAAGTCTATACGTGACTCTCCCCCGGAAATCCTCTAGGGCAGGGGTGGCGAACCTTTTGGCAATTGAGTGCCAAAGTTTATGAAATAAGAGTATACTCGCTCGACTTGCATGCCAACCCATCGAGTGAGATAGGGGTATCGATTATATTTATGTCTATAAGAGCATAAACAATAATTTTTTAAATGGTATTCACAGCTCCGCGTGCCGACATAATTGCTCCACGTGCCACGTTGGGCACGCGTGCCATAGGTTCGCCACCCCCGGCCTAGGGCCAACATCCTAGAAGAAACTCAACCTCTGTGATCTGCGGGATCACCAGGAGGTTCAGGAATCCCTTGTAAGTTCTGGAGGAAAAGACAACTTTGTTATCATTATTATTACTATTACTACTATTGTTCCCATATGGAGGTATCCCTAGGTTTATTAAGTAAGAAATCTAAATCAATGACACTCAGAATGTTGTCCCCAGACCAGCGGCAGGAGCCGGGTTCATGGGCTTGCAGCCAGGCAGTTACAGAGGACACTCTTGGTTTAACGCTCTGTTGTCACTGTCTTAAAATTTTTGAACAAGGGGTGTCCCACGTTTTTATTTTGTACGGGGACCTGCAAATCATGCAGCAGTACCTGCCAGCAGTATCCACATTGAGAGGGGAAGGATTTTAAGATAGCAAAACAAAAGGCCACCTGGAGATTCTCACTAATGAGAAGGGAGGAATTGTAAGCTCCCGGGCAGATTAACTATGTAAATCAGTGACTGGCCTCCTGCCACCCAGAGATCTTTGAAAACTTAAAAGTAACAGGATCTGTCAAGAAACCTCTAAAAAGATTTATCCCAAAACTCCTACATTCCTACCTAGTCACAAATGGCATGTAGAATCTTAGACAAAGGGGTCACATGGATGCTAAAAAAGGATATAACCTGTAAGAAACTTTCCCACAGGGAGCACGTGTTGGGTGCTGCTAGCCCCCACCCCCCACCCCCCCACCATGCTCCACCGGCTAGTAAAATCTCCTTCCTCGCAGGGGTCTCCAAACTTTTCAGCCCCAGGGCCACATTAACTATCAAACAGCAGTTATATCATCTCATTGACTGTGAACAGAAGTAGAAAAAGTAAGCGGCTGATCTTGGCAGGATACACGTAAATTTCCGTAATTTTTTTCCATAGATAAAAAGGTCTCCACGGGCTGGATGAGAGGGCCTCGCAGGCCGGGCAGGCTGTAGTTTGGAGACCCCTGGAAAGAGTTGTCTGAGCGGCTGATACCCTCCATCGGGTGTCGCTTCCTGCAACAGAATTACCTGGGGAGTGCTTTGAAATGCAATTCTCTGGCCACCCTGCCTTTCTTCTTTGCTAGCACAAAAACCTAAGTCTGCTCAGTTTGCTGCATTTCGGATGCTCAAGAGACCCTCAGACCTCCCCCTGGTGTGCTGCTCGTTGGGCCCAAGGACATACGCCCGGCCAAGATGGGCAAGTCAGCTTTCCGCAGATGCCCCACGTCAAAAGTCACTGCTACCTCTTAACCTTTCTCCAGACCGACCCCGGCTGGCCACACACCTTCCCCACCACCTCCAGAAAGGACTCCACCACAGCTCACACGCTCTTACACCACACCAGCCCCACACTTTGGCATCCCTGCCACCATTCAGAGCAACAATGGACCTAATTTTATCTCTCAGGTTACCCAACAAGCTGCCGTCTCCTGTGGCATCTCCTGGCACTTCCACACTCCATATTGCCCCAATCCTTGGGTGAGTTAAGCAGGCCCATTCAATCCTAAAGACAGCTTGCCAAACTCTTCCTCGGACTCTGCCAGGACTGGCTCTCCCTCCTCCCTTAGGGCTGTCCCATGCTCCCCCCACTTTTCTCAGCCCCCTTGAGCTCATATATGGTTGCCCTTTTCTTTTAGACTCATACACTTCATACAGAGGACCATTACACAACTCACTGGGGAGCAAAAGCTCTTATCGTGCTAATGCAGGAACATCGTTATAATCACCTTACTAACAAATCCCTAGATTCTCCTGAGGTCACTGTCCCTACTCCACAGAAAGCAGCTCCAAAAGATTGCCCTCTGCCCCCAAAACATATAACAAAAAGGCTGGAATGTTAGGGCCAGGGAATCCAAACAACCTGCAAAACAGCAGTTGTAAAACCCATGACCAAGGACGAGCGATACGAAGTCCTTGGGTCTCAAAAGGCTGGCAGGTGTAGAAATCATGGCTTAGAACAAACAGTTCTCAGAAGGTCCTGGGCCCCAGACCAATGATATTGGGAAAATAGCTTCAACCACAAAAACTCCCCCAATCTAGATGCTGGTACCTCCTGATACCCTCCCACACCCCTTTCTGGTTCTGCCTGATACCTGCCCATAGAATGCTCTCCCAACCCCCAGAAGTCACTGGTGCCACCTTTGGGAGTCAGCCCAGCTGTTCTGGGCTGTTTCTAGTAAACTCACTCACTAAGCCAGAATTCTCAGCTTGCTCTTCCTTTGGTGGACCTTACACCCTCGAGCACACACCTTTCTAAGGGGCGGGCCATACCAGGATCTTCTCAAGCCCTACCAATAGTAATATAAATGAATAACGTATGCACATTCTACTGTGTAGCTTACATTTTTTCTTGTATGTGTATCCCTTGAATGTAGATACTGTAATCTTACTCCCATTACACAAATGAGAAAAAATACAAAGCTCAAGCATGTTCAAGGAATTCCCTTCTTGGCTCTGTCAATGTAAGAAGGTTCTAAACGGGTAGAGAATTTAAACAAGTTTATATGAGCCAAACTGATGACAATTGTCAAAAAGCAAAATCTCAACAAACTAAGAAAATGCTCTGGACAATGGCAGTTTTGCAGTTTATTTTATACATTTGAATCAAAGGAGGAAACATGAGGAGGGTTACAGGAAACTCATTAGTGATAGATTAAGGGGGTAGGAGAAAGCAAAGCAGGGAAATCTCTAGGATTGGATAAAAAGTAAAATGGAGAAACAGATACTTCTTTTACACTGGTGGGTATAGGATAGTTATTAAGTAACATTACAGCACTTAGAGATGGTATTTGAGGAACACGGTAACAATGGGAAGTTCTGTGGTCTTGGGCTCTGGTGTGGTGGATTGTATCCTGGGGTCCAGAAGGGGATTACTGACATTCCAACGATATGTTATTTTAGATGCAAAAAAACCCCAATAGTGTTACTTAAAGTAAAGATTTACCTTTGTCAAGAAAGCTACAGGCCAAAGATCTGGTTATCCACCATGACCTGCATTTAGTTAGGAATGTTTATGTTCAGACCATCCTAGGTGGTTTATTGCATCTCTGCGTTTGTAGAGCCCACGCTGCTGGCCTCCACTGAGCTTCTCAGGTTTAGGATGTGGCCTCAGCTCTGCACAGGATTTAAATCCAGATGTGGCTGATTCTACACCACGCTTGAGAAATTTCTACAGCAGTGGTTCTGTTACCAGAAGGAAACCTAATGGGGGTTCGTACTGTCTGCGCCATTCTGCCAATAGACCAACACAGGAATTGGGTCATAGAATGAGTGTGTATTGTCAGAGCACTCTCAAAGACTGCCTGTCTCCTCCAACCACACTACCAGCCCGACACCAGAGCCATGGCTGTGCTGAGCGGGCTGAGCTGGCTGCTCCCTGCAAACCAAACCTCCACGTCCCGAGTGCCACCCTGTGCCAACCAAACCTCCGTGTCCTGAGCTCTGCTCTTAGCTGCTGTGCCTTGCGGGTCCAGCCAGCTGCCATGACCGAAGTCATGGGGTTTTGGGGAGCTGGGTGGGAAAGGTGAGGAGATAAAGAAGTACAAATTGTCAGTTACAAAATAGTCATGGGATGTAAAGCACAGCATAGGGGATATACTCAATAATATAATAACTATCTATGGTGCCAGTTTGGGATTAGATTTATTGGGAGAAATCACTTCATAAATTACATAAATCTCTAACTACGATGCTATGCACCTGAAACTAATACTGAATGTCAACTATAATTTTTAAAAAGAAAAGGAATTGAATAAACAGAATGACACCATTTTCTAAAAAGAGAGATGTCTTTATGAATGTTGAGGTAGAGGAAAAAAATACAAGAAGCAAATTCATCAAAACATTTTTAGCGACTGTAGCTAGCTGAGGATGAAGTTTGTTGTTGTTTTAAATCACAGTGCATTTTCATATTGTTTAAAATTCCTACTATTCTTAAGCATTTTTTTTTTTTAAGATTTATTTTATTGTTTTTGACAGAGACAGAGAGAGACTGGGGGGAGAAGGGGGAGGACCCAGAGCAGTCTCCAGAGTTGTACGTCATCAGTTTTCAACATGGTTTCACTCCACACAGGTGGGCAGGGGCTGTACAGGGGGGGAACCAGGCTGGGGTCTCCCTCATGGGAAGCACACCCCAGTTCAGCATATGGGTTCGGGATTCGATCTTCGGTCCCCAGGGCTGCAAAGCAAGCTCTTAACATGCTGAGCCATCCGGCTTCCCCAAGCATCATTTTGTAATTAAAAAATCATTTAGAAAATAATCGTATTTAACGTCAAAAAGACATTTAGCATTTTAATCGTTTTGAAGTGTACAGTTTCGTGGTATTAAGTATTCTCATTATTGTGCAACCCTCACCACCACCCACCATCTCCAGAATTTTTTTTTCATCTTGCAAAACCTAAACACTAACTCCCCAATCTGCTATCCTACCAGCCTCTGGTAACCACCCTTTACTTCCCGTCTCTATGAATTTCACTACTCTAAGTACCTCATATTAGTGGAATGATGCAGTATTTGTCTTTTTGTGTCTGGTTTATTTCACTGAGCATAAATAATGTCCTTGAGGTTCATCGATGTTATAAGTGGTGTCAGAATTTTCTTCCTTTTTAAATCTGACTGATATTTAACATTCTATTGTGTGTATATTGCACATTTTTGCTTTCCTATTCATCTGTTACACTTGGGTTGCTTGCACCTTTTGGCTATTGTGAATAGTGCTGCTATGAACATGACTATAAATATCTCTTTGAGACGCTGCTTTCAATTCTTCTGGGTATACACCCAGAGGTGGAAGTGCTGGATCATATGGTAATTCAGTGTTTAATTCTTTGACAAACTCTATAACATTTTGACACAGAAAGATTATAAAGTCTCCTTCTTGCATTTTAAAATTTTCCAGATGTATAACCTCCATTTATGTTTCCAGAGTAGACTGATGAAATAGATAACAGCCTGAGTATCAGAAAATGGAAGGGAAAAGGAACATCTGAAACCAAGCCCAACCTTTTTCATAAAGACTACTGTAATAACTATCTTGTTAGTAATAAAAATAATAACGGTTGCAATAATTATAGCTAATATTTCTAAAGTGTTCATCATGCCCCTAGCACTGAGACCTTATTTAATGCACATGGCATCTTACTCATTTGAAGGACACAAATGTCCTTTGAACTTTGCTCATCTTGTTTTCTCCATCTCCTGAATAGACTATCTCCTTCCTTCCTTGGTTCCCAAACCATCATATGGGTCAGGTGACCTGAATGTTAGCATTGCCAGTTCAGCTGTTCTCTCCCACCCCCTCCAGAGTGTGAGGACAGAGGGAAAGTGCTCATTCGTCGCCTTTGCTTTCTCAAGTGTCCATGCCTTCCATCCTCCCTCCCCTTCTGTTAAGGACAGGTATCCTTCCAAAGCACCTCCTGAGATGAATAGCTGAGTTTCGATTAAAGCAGGAAACGACACATTGCATCAACAATGCGTCATGCTGGTATTCGCACTGCAGCTCTTAGAATTACTCACTGTTGAAGACTGAGACTCAGTCACGATGTGGAGTGTCCGTTTTATGGGTCAGCAACGGCTGAGAGTACATCACTCCATATGTAATTAGCACAGGGGCCCAGTGATGGAGGAGCTTGAACACCAGAGTGAGGGTTGGGGGCTCCCTGGGTGGAATGGCACTGAAGTCATCCTCAAGGATGTGTGCGGGAGTCCAGCTCCAGCAGGTCCAGGGGTCCCCAAAGGTGTGCACAGCATCAGCTGGGGAGAAAGAAAGCAGAGGCAGCTCCTTATGCAACTTGCCTGAGCAACAATCCAATCACGTTTATTTTTCTTTTTTACATTGTATTTATACCCCAAGATTACATAAGCCCCTTTGTTTGTGGTTACAGTTTAATATCCTGATTCCGTCATAAGCCTCTTCATTTACGGTTACATTTCAATATCCTGGTTTTGACTATGATCTATTCTTTTAGTTTCTAATTTCTATTGCCAACTTCCTTAACATATTGTCTTAAACTTATTCTATTACCTTACATCCTAACTAAAAATTAGTCTATTATTATTTTTTAGAATTCTGTTAATCATTCTCTACAAAGTTCTGTGTCTTGTTCTATTGTTGTTTCACTATATAATCATAAATCTTATAGGTCTTAAACTCAAGCAAGGTTCAAGCAGAGGGCAGGTAGCCACTATGTCTATATTTTAACCCTGTGGTTGTCTGCCTGTCTAGCGCCTTTTCTACTCTCGAGATTTATATTCCTCATAGCTGTCTCTATGGTAAGACACCTGCCTGCACCACCTACAATAGTAAGGTCTGAGCTGTCTCCGAATTGCCCTCTTGACCTTAGGCCTGGGAGTAGTCTGAAAAAACCTATATCCTTTGATGTTTCTTCCTTTAGGTGGTTCCCATAGTTTCTCAATAATATAAATGTCTCCTACAATGATATTTCTTAAGGGAGTTTCTGTATAAGTAATTTTCATCTTAATCCTTCCCCCTTGGAGCAAGGCCTTATGGTTGTATTAACATTTTTCCAAATATTTTTATCTTTTCCAGTCTCACTCAGTCCCCCAGAATAATTTCCCAAAGTTATTCCCATATCTTGAGAGGCATCCTTCTTAAGAACATAGAGGGTAAAATGGAAATATACACAGAAAGAGATATATGCCATATGGACCCAATCCAGCTGAACACATGCGGTGCAGGTGTTTTTGCCCTGAAGCGACTGTGTCCAGCAGCAGGGGTGGAACGGTTCCCGACAGATGTGCTGCCCTTTGCTGGCCCCCGGGGGAAAATTTCTTTGCAACAATGCCCAGGGATGAATGCACTCCAGAGTGCAAGGAGGATGGGGGATAATTACAAACCTTTGCCATATGGGCATGTCCTAGAAGGTGGCTACCAAGAGAAATGAGTCCAAAGCCATAAACTATAAAAGAACTCTTTCTGAGTTTCTAGAGATGGTCCACGTATCTGACTATATGCTTCCTAGCAGACAAAGAAATGAAAGAAACACGGTTACCAGAGAAAATAAACCGGTTGTTCAGGAAAAGCACTAAGTATTCTTGTTTAAAGGGACAGATAGCAATTTTCCGTATGGGTGTGACATTTCTACAATAGAGACAACAGAGGAACTCATTTAACCTTTTCATATAATGTCCCTCATTTTAGGCTGAAGACAAATGCCAAATTGTCATCCAGTAAAAACTATTCCTGTGAAATAGATGGGTCCCAATAAAGTGGCTTGATATAATGGTAAAACTGAATATGTAAAAGAATAATGATATTATTTCCCACATTAAAGCAGTAGAGAATGTGAAATTATATTTTCCAGAAATACCTGAGGGTTGCGATTATGAGCAGGCTCAGTATAGCATTAACTACAGAGTTTAGATTCTCTGAGAAAATGAAGTCATCTAACCATGTTTGATGCTATATGAAGAAACTACTAGAATTTAATCCTAGATTTTAAAATGGCATGTGGGCAATAAAACGGCACTTGTTTTCAGTTTTAGTTTTAGCATTAGAAAAATATGACACACAGAAGTCACTCAGAAATTCCTTGGTAAAGGAAAGAATGAGTACAGGAACTCAAAGGAAAGAATTAATTGAAATATAACCAAAACTTAAGGCATAGATAAAAGACTTCTGTCAAACAAGTGTTGCCTGCTCCATTGTAATTTATACCTCTCTTTTCCAGCCGACTCGTCAATAACATGGAATCAGCAAACCGAACAAGTGCAGCAGAACACCTGCTCCTGGGTCTCCCGGAGAACCCAGGCCTGCAGCCCCTCCTCTTTGGGCTGTGCCTGGCCACGCACCTGGTCACCGGGCACGGAGACCTGCTCATCACCCTATAGCAGTCATGTCAGACTCCCATCTTCACAACCCCATGTCTATTTTCTTCGGCAACCTGTCCTTTGTCAGTATGTCTTTCACATCCACTGTCATCCCAAGGTGCTGGTGAGCATTCAGACAGAGAACAAAGCCATCACCTGGCCAGGCTGCCCTCTCAGGTATACTTTTTCATGGTGTTGCTATGTACGGACAACATACTCCTGACTGTGATGCCTATGACTGCTATGGGGCCATCTGCTCCCCTGGGTTTATGCGTCATCCTGACCCCTCGCCTCTGAGGCCTGCTGCTTCTTCTCTCCTTGTTTGCTAGCCTTGCAGACACTCTGCTCCACGGTCTGATGATGTTGCAGCCGTCCTTCTGCACAGAACTGGAACTCCCCCACATCTCCTGTGAACCCGCTCAGATCCTCAAACTCCCTTGTTCCCACCCCCTCACCAACCACCTCCTGCTGCACTTCGTGACCAGCCTTTTGGTTGTTGGTACTGTTGTTTTCTGTCCCATTTAAAACAGGATGTCTGGCCAGCCTACTTCTTGGGGGTCGTTTTCCCTTACACTTGTTCCTGCTCCATCCTGCGAATCTCATCAGCTAGTGGGAAGTATAACGCTTCTTCTATCTGTGGCTCTCACCAGTCTGTTGTTTCCTTATTCTGTGGACTTGGGTTGGAGACTACCTTAGCTGCGCAGCTACTCTCTCCTTCAGGAGGAGGGCAGGGACTTGGTGATAGACACAGTGGTCACTCCCATGATGAGCCCCTTCATCTAAAAGGTGTCCCAAAATTCATGCAAGAAGTAATTTTGATAGAAACCACAGGTTTGTAATTAAAAATTGTAAATTTTCATTGCTCAACAATGAAAACGTATTGTTCTTTTGTGTAGCACTTCATTTTTAAAAACCCTGAACTGTCAGCTGTCACGCTATCTTTTTTGTTGTTGTTGGAAACACTTTACTGCACAAATGACACAAAATTCAAATCTTGCGTGAATTTTGGGACACCCTTTACAGTCTGAGGAACAGGGACATGAAGGGAGCCTCAAGGAAACTTGTCTCTGAAATATTTTCCTTCTCATGATTCTGTCATCTGCCTTGGGTGTCGGTTCAAGAAAGAGTCAAAGAAAATGAAATACTGGGTATACCAGAAATCCTGCTGCTTCCATAATTCGATTCTCCTGGGCTTTCAAGCCAAACAGCTTTGTATTAAAGACTGTTGTCCTATTTTATTCAACCTGTCGTTGAACCACAAACTTAACTGACTGTGTTCAGTACAACATCTACAAAATGGGCAGAGTAATATAATATTAAACACAATAGTAAGATTGGAAATATAGCTCATATATTAGGATATATGAAATAATGTATATGTGTATTGAGTACCAGTAAAATTTAATGGATAATTGTTAGGTGTTTAAAAAGTCAATTATATCTCAAAGCTGGGGGAAAATAATAATCAGGTGTGCAATCCATGTATTAGTAAACTTGTAGTGAACACACATTTGCTTTCACATTAATATATTGGTTCGCACTTCACTTTCTCCCCTTTGAGTAATCTTCAACTTTCTCTTTAGTTCTTATTTCTGCTGAAATTAATACAGGGAAATATATTTCAATTTAAGTCAATTGAGTTTTTTTATTTAATTCATGAGTTATATAGAAATGCATTTCTTTATTTTCCTTTAAGTATTTATTTATTTATTTATGACAAAGGGACAGAGATACAGAGACAGAGATAGAGAGAAGGGGGAGGGCCCTGAACAGTCTCCATAGTTGCACATCATTGGTTTTTCCACATAGTTTCATTCCACAGGTGGGCGCGGGGCTGCACAGGGCAGGGACTGGGCAGGGGTCTCACCCCGGTGAGAACTGAACTGGGGGCACTCCCCAGTTCAGCATGTGGGTCCTCATGGGCCGGGGCCAGGATTCGATCCTCGGTCCCCAGGGCTGCAAAGTGAGCACTTAACCCACTGAGCCATCCCGGCTTCCCCTAATTTTTTATTAATTATTAAATTTATTGGAGTGACATTGGTTGATAGCAATGATATTGTTTCTATGTGTACAAATATACACTACACCGTCTATGTGTTTACCACGCAGAGTCTGTTCTCTTTTCTTCACCATATATTTGATGCCCCCTCCCCCACACCCTCTCCCTTTCACCTCAAGTAACCACTAATCCATTGACTGTGTCCATGAGTTTTGTTTCTTTGTTACTTTCAGTTTTATATTTCACCTATAAGTGAAATCATATGAATATTCATTTTTTCAGCCTGACTTATATTGCTTCGTATGATCATCTCAAGGTCCATCCCTGTTGTCACAAATGGCTGTATTTCATCTTTTCTTATCGCTGAGTAGTATTCCATGTGTAAATGTACCACAACTTCTTTATCCAGTCATCTATCAGAGGGCACTTTGGTTGTTTCATGACTTGGCCACCATGAGCAGTGTTGTGATGAACATTGGGGTGCATATATCTTTGCAAACTAAGGTTGTCAAGTTTTTTGGGTAGAAATGCAGAATAAGGATTTCTGGGTCTTATGTTAATTCTATTCTTAATTTTTTGAAAAACCTCCATACTTTCTTCCATAGCGGTTGTGCCAATTTATATTCCCACCAGCAGTGTATGAGGGTTCCTTTTTCTCTACAGCCTCTCAAGCACTTGTTATTCTCTGTCATGTTGATTATATCCATTCTAACAGGTATGTGGTGGTATCTCATTGGGGTTTTAATTTGCATTTCCCTAATAGCTAGTGAAGTTGAACATTTTTTCATATATCTGTTGGCCATTACTAGTGTCTATTCAAGTCTTCTGCTCATTTTTCAATTGGGTTGTTTGTTTCTTTGTTGTTGAGTTGTATGAGTACTTTATATATTTTAGATATTAGCCCCTTATCAGAGGTATTGTTTGCAAATACTTTCTTCCATTAGGTTGGTTGCCTCTCTGCTTTGTTAATGGTTTCTTTTGCTGTACAGAGCTTTGTAGTTTGATATTGTCCCACCCTTTTTTTTTTTAATATTTATTTTATTGTTTTTGACAGAGACAGAGAGAGAAAGAAACATAGAGAGACAGAGAGAAGGGGAAGGACCCAGAGCAGTCTCCATAGCTGCACATCATCAATTTTCGACACGGTTTTGTTCCACACAGGTAGGCGGGGGCCATGTAGGGTGGGAACTTGGCTGGGGGCCTCCCACATGGGAGGCGTGCCTCCTTGAGTCTGAACTGGGGGCCATCTGCATGGGAAGCACATCTCAGTTCAGCATATGGGTCTGCACGGGCCTGGGCCAGGATTTGATCCTCGGTCCCCGGGGCTGCAAAGCAGGCAATTAAACCACTGAGCCATCCCAGCTTCCCCCACTCATTTAATTTTGCTTTTACTTTTCTTGGCTTTGAGGTCAAATTCATAAAGTCCTCTCTGAACTCAGGATCTTTAAGTTAGTACCAATGTTTTTCTTTATGTAGTTTATTGTTTTGGGTCTTATGTGGAAGTCTTTAATCCACTTTGAGTTAATTTTGGTATGCAGTAACAGTTCACAGTCCAGATTCACTCTTTTGCATGTGGTTTTCCAGTTTTCCCAGCACCATTTACTGAAGAGGCTTTCTTTTCCCCATTGTATTTTTTTTTCTTCTTTGTCAAAAATTATGTGTCCATATATTTGTGGGATTATTTCTGGGTTTTCAATTCTGTTCCATTGGTTTGTGTGTCTATTTTTCTGCCAATACCAAACTGTTTTGATTTTTTTTTTAAAGATTTGTTTTTATTGTTTTTGACAGCGAGAGAGATACAGAGACAGAGATAGAGAGAAGGGGGAGGGCCCAGAGCAGTCTCCATAGTTGCACATCATCGGTTTTTCCACATAGTTTCATTCCACAGGTGGGCGGGGCTGCACAGGGCTGGAACTGGGCCCGGGTCTCACCCTGGTGAGAACCAAACTGGGGGCACTCCCCAGTTCAGCATATGGGTCCACATGGGCCGGGGTGAGAATTCAATCCTCGGTCCCCAGGGCTGCAAAGTGAGCGCTTAACCCACTGAGCCATCCCGGCTTCCACTGTTTTGATTATTGATGTTTTTAGTATAAACTGAAGTCAGAGAGCACGATTCCTCCAACCTTATTCCTTTTTTGGAGGATTGCTTTGGCCATTCGGGTTCTTTTGAGGTTCCATATGAATCTGATGATTTTTTAATCT
>PVKE010021574.1:0-19656 GCA_004027555.1 Craseonycteris thonglongyai
GATTGAACCCCGGCCCCAGCTCGTGTGGACCCATGTGCTAAACTGGGGAGTGCCCCCAGTTTAGTTCTCACCGGGGCGAGACCCCAGCTCAGTTCCTGCCCTGTGCAGCCCCGCGCCCACCTGTGAAATGAAACTATGTGGAAAAACCAATGATGTGCAATTATGGAGACTGTTCTGGGCCCTCCCCCTTCTCTGTCTCTGTATCTCTCTCTCTCTCTCTCTTCCTCCCTCTCTCTCTCTCTCTCTCTGTCAAAAACAATACAAATAAATCTTTAAAAAAAAATAGTGTCAAATTAATGTAGGCCAGAGATATATTAGGTTCACTTATACTTTAAAAAGGATAATTCATAACAAAAATAAGGGTCAACTGATTGTAGAAATTAGCTTGCTCCATGCCAATATTGTAATTATCTTCAGTTTTTTATATCTTTTAGCAAAATTCTGTATACATAGCATGGTGTGATAAATAAATATTAGTTGATACCTTAAAGTAAAAATAGGAACTACTTACAAATTTAAAACTAAAATTGCTATTGGTTTTAATGAAAGGGTGATGTTGGTGTTTGAAAAATGAGTAGCCTTTTTAAAGTAGAAGGTAAAACTATATGTAGAGAGAAGCAGACATTTGTTTTACGTAGAAAGAAGACCATGACCAAAGTCATGAAATGGCATTGCACAATTTTGAATAATATATGTCATGATTGTTATATGAAGTATAACAGTAAATAATAAGCTCCAGAAGAGTAATCAAGTGGTCATATTGTGAAGCATTTTACATTCCATGTTAAGGAATTTGAAATTTGGTCAATTATTTTTTAGCTGAGAGATAGCCAATGGTGGTATTACATTATCAGAGAAATTAAATGATCTGGTTTGCTTCTTTTAGAAGTTAACACTTCTGACAGTGTGGAAAATGAAAGTGTGCATAAACAGATATATAGCAAAAGAGCAGTTAGCAATGGGAAATGATATGAGAAGAGCTAAGGTAGAGACAGTGAATTATAAAAATGAGAGAAAATACAGAAAATATCTGTAAAATTTCTAAATTAAAGATAGAATTTGAAAACACATATGTTGATGTCCACACTATGTCATATACTGAAAGTATTAAAATTGATTAAATATTTAAATATAAAATATAAAATTCAATTAAAATTTAAAAATAGAAGATATTATTAGTTAAAATTTTACTACCTATAGAATAAGAAATTACCTTTTAAGAATTAAAATAATATTCCAAACTAAAAAAAAAAAGGAGCTAAATATGTAAAGTAAAAACATCACTAGATGTTCATCATACAAATTGTTTAATAGTAAATGGTAGCTAGCAAAGTAGCAAAATTATAAAGTGCATAGAAATATTTATAATAAATAATAAAAGTGTTATTAAGGATGTTAGTATTAAGAGATATCATAATAAGATACATACATTCCTTAAACTATTAGTGTCATAGTTTAGAAGACAATCTTTCATGTTAAGAATATAGTATACATACCTTTTCATGATTATAATTCAATCATTATTTAGTAGTATTCACATACAGTAGTCCCATTACTTCTGGGATACATGTTCCAAGACCTCCAATGAATGCCTAAAATTGTACGTGGTACCAAATCCATGATATACTATGGTGTTCCCTATGCATACATGCATACCTATGATAAAATTTAGTTTATAAATTAGGCACAGTGAGAGATTAACAGTAATTACTAATAATAAAATTGAAAATTATAACAACATACTATAATAAAATTATGTAAATGTAGTTCCCTTTCTCAAAATATCTTATTGTACTATCCAGTTATTCCAGGATATGGGGAACTACTATAAATATCATATTTTAAAAAACTGCATTAAAATAATTTAAACTGCAACTTCTTTTCATTTCTATCAGTGTGTTTAATCAGAAAATTGTTTATAAAGTCTTCTAAAGTCTGTACAAAAATGTAAACTAATCAGCAACAACCTCTTCAGGGGCTCTCCAGAAGCTATCCAGCCATATAACCGTTCTTATAATGACAATGGCTGCATTTTTTTCCAGACAACACTCATATATTTGATATATGCTGAACTTAGCATAAATTGTTAAAAGGCATAGTGTTGTAGTCCTGTCTTATTCACAATCTTGCTTTTCAGTTTCAGTTACCCATAGTCAAACTCAGTCCAAAAAGTTTAAATGAAAAATTCCAGAAAGAAGCAACCTATATGTTTTAAAATTTGTGCAGTTCTTAGTATGACATCTCCATACATCCTGCTTAATTCTGCCCAGGATGTGATGTGAATCATTCCTTTGTTCAGTGTACGCATTACTGGCCTGTCAGTTTGTTAGTAGCTGTTTCTCTTTCAAATAGATTGTGTAGTATCACAGTGCTTGTATTCAAGTAACACTTATTTTACTTAATAAGGGCCTAAAAATGAAAGAGTAATGATGTTGGCAATCCAGACATGCCAAAGAGAACCCTTAAACTGTTCCCCTTAAGTGAAAAGAGTGTATGTACAGGAAAAAACTTGTATACATAGAGTTCAATACTAAAGTTTTAGCATTCACTGGGGGTATTGGAATGTATCCCCCATGGATATGAGGGGGCTACTATTTACATTTTCAGTCAAATGATTTTAGATATTATCAAGGTACTTCTTTTACAAAGAGACCACTATGTTATTATAACTTTATTAGTTTAAAAAGAAGTTACACTAATTACCATACTTGCCTTTTGCCAAATCACTAATTAGCTTCAACAATAGTATCACGATGATCTCATTCAATAAAGAAAACAAAATTACCAACCACTATAAAATTTCCTTCTCATTGGACTTAAAAATTTACATATCTTCTATGTCACATATCAAGAAACCCAGACACTTGCTCTAATAAAGTCATCCAAATACTCAAATAGCATACTTCCTTTTGTAGTCTACTTACCCCCTAAATTTATTTCATGAATAGACAAAGAAATAAGTTTAATTTATCTTGCTAACTAAGCTTCATAAGTGAGTTAGGAAAAATTAGTCAGGATTATTAACAAATGCAATCTTTATAAACTATTAATATTTGGTTCTTGAACATTTTCCATTTTCATAAGGTATTTTGTTTTTATCACTTTAATTTCTAGTCAAGTAAAATATAGTTTGGGAACTGATATGTGTGTAGCATTTTTTTTGAAAATTTACACCAATTCATTTGAGAAAAAAATTACTGACCTATATTCTGTTCTCCATCAGGTATATGTAGTTACTCATCTCTTTGTGTTTATTCTTCTATGGTTCTTATCACATTACACTATAATTATGTATTAACATTTCTAATTCCTCTAAATAGAAAAAAAGCTAATCCTGTTATGCTTCTTTGGAGATCATGGCAAACTGGGTAAAATATAACAAGTGAACAAACTTTGAATTCTTAACTGTTTTTCATAGATTACTAACTCACAAATGAAATGGTTACAAAGAGTGTCTGTGAATCTCGTTTGCATGTATTTAACCAAAGACAGGGTTGGATAAAAGTTAGAATCATAATAAAAGCACTGCTTTTAGATCAACTAAACCTTTTGTGTTTGGTACATTCTATTGATAAAATGTATTTTTCATCCAAGATTAAATATATTCTTTTCTGGTGAAAACATGATAGAAAAAATAAATGATCAAGGAGGAGACAATTAAATCAGCTTAGTTGTACTATCAAATGAACCATGAAAATTGCTGTATGGTACTCATTCAATTGGAAACACCATTGAAAATACCTCCTTTTTTATTTGTTAAATGCTTACTGTTCATGAATGCTGTTCTGGTTTGAGCCTCATATCTGTACCTATGCTCTGTCTTACCCTATAGGAGGCAACATGATACTGTTATCAGTTTTGCAGGCTCTGAAGATAGAATGCCTGGTTCCACCACCTTTTAACCCTAGAACCATACCCATATTAGACTTTAATTAACAGTACCCTGGGGTACAGGTGCACCCCAATGAAAAAAAACACATTTTCAAAAAGAGAATAAACATTTATTTAAAATCAACGACATAGCCTTCTTATAAAATAATTTTAGTTACATTTATCAAAAAAGGCACAATAATTAGGAACTCTCCAGATAACAATTTTGGCAAATTTTATTTTGGTGCTCATTACAAATAAAAGCTCTGCACTTGGTGCATTGTACTTGTGATTTGCAGTCCTTGGACCTTGGGCAGAAAGAACACCTTCCAGATCTTGAGTTGGAAGGAGTTTCTGCAGGTAATGGTCATTTTTTACCCAATATGTCTCCAATACTCACTTGTAGGGATGTTGATAAAGTTCTGTATTGAAACCTTTCTTCCAAGTAGGGTTTTATAAGATCGAAAGTGAGAGACTTCAGGTAAGTGCGTCTATTATTAAAAGTTTGCTTATTAGTGGCATTTGAGGAATGTAGTAATATCATGGAATTAATTCCCATGATATTGAGTAATCCATAAAATACACAAAGGCTCCAGCGGCGAGTTTTGCGCGATACGCTGTAAGTATGGCAAAGCTGATCAAACGTATCGACTCCGCCCTTTGTTTGCTTGTGAAACTTATAATATCAGGCAAATTCACGGATTTATCTTTGTCTGCAGCGTAATGCATAGTTGAAAGCGTAAGTACGTTTTTCTTTTTTCCTTTGCTGAGCTTTGGAGGAACATATGAATGCAAAGTAAGTTCATCATCAAAGGCAAACATTGATGTATTCAGGTTACGGTCTTTGATTTCAGTAAAATATTGAGGTAGCTCTGTTTTATTTTTTTTAGTGTTCCAACTGTAGTTACATTTTTGGACAGCAGTTTTTGAGCGGCAGGTATAGAGGTAAACCAATTATCATATGTTATATTCCTGTTAGTGTTGTGTATTATAGTTGACAGCTCAAGAGCAAAATATTTGACAACAGGTATTCCTCGAGGAGTAGAATCCTTTCCTGTTTATCATGTAATACGTTTGGCATCACAAAGCATTAGTAGTTTAATTCCATATTTATCTGGCTTTGAACGTATATACATATGAAATGGACATCTACCTCTAAAACCAAGCAACTGCTCATCTATTGTAATGCAGTCAGAAGGAGATGTTTTATAGATTTTTGTTGATAAAATATGTACATAAAGATGTCATACAACCTTCTTTTAGATTCATGCCATAAAGCAATTAAAAAAACATGAAAAAACGAAATAATAAAAAATAAAATCAAATTAAAATACATTCATCGTACCCTGGAGTACATGTGTGCCCCACAAGCAGAGTGTCACGTTCACTTGCCAACAGGACTACCATCCAACTGAGGTATTGGTGTGTCCCCCCTCCACCCGCAAATACACGAACACACGAAATAAACCGTTGCATTTAAAAAAAGTTACAAGCAATTTAAAAATTTTTTTTTCATTTGTACCCCAGGGTACGGTTCTTTAAAGGGGGAACTGTGGAAAGTTTATCAACCTTTCTACAGCTTTAATGTCCTCATATTTAAAACCTAAATAGAAATTACACATTTACTATCTCAATTATTTTCATAATGTCATTAATGTTAAGAGTTAGGCTCCAAGCCTGGCTACTAGTAAGAGCTTATTGAGAGTTACCATTTTTCTTGTTTAGTTTAGAAGTTTTGTTTGTGTAGATCTGATTTGTTCAACTAAAAACAAAGATGACCATGACAAAATGATTATGATAAAACTGTATTATGGTAGTTGTATGAGAGATAGGTACTTGGATGTATGAATAAAACGTTGGCAATTGATAAAATCCATTAAATATCAGATTTCCAGGTTAATTGGATTCCAAATCAGTTTTGATGACAGAGATTCCCTAAGACAAAAAGCACATGATACAATAGAATAAAAAAACCACTTATTCCTTTTCCAAATTTAAAATGCCTTCCCCTGTGCTGATCTGGGGAGTTCCCCCAGTTCAGTTCTCTCTTTGTCTCTGTCTCTGTATCTCTCTCTCTCTCTCACTCTCTCTCTCAAAATAAATAAATAAATAAAACTTAAAATGCCTTCCCCTGTTTCCAGGATCACTACATTCTATGTAATTAATTATGTGCATATACGCATACACTACACACACACCACACTCATGCATGCACACACACACACTCACATCAAGCCAGAATGTGGTTTCAAAATTTACACTGATTTAATTTATTCACTATTTTCTTATATACAGTATATATCCTGGTACCTGAAACCAGCATAAATAAATATACAACTGAAGAGATGAATCTAGGAATCAGTCAAATTCTCTTCAAATGTGTTCTTTAGTTCATGCAATTAAAAATGATGATATTGTATCTTAACATAAGGGTTCATTTATTATTATTATTACTGGTACTATGCTTATTGATATACAGAGAGAGAAAAATAGAAACAAGAAATTATAATTAAAGCAAGGTTATAAGCATCATGTAGGGATACTCTAAATTTCTATGAAAACATATGCCTTAAGTTAGATAGATATAATTCTAATTTCAATTCCAATGTCTACGTTTCTTTCCCCCACATTGCTAAGCAATTCTGCAACATTTGCTGGGTGTCTCACAATTTAATTTAATTCTGACACTATGTACTTGGAGATAGCATCATGTTCCAAAGGTTAAGACTTCAGACTTGGGGAAGCCGGGATGGCTCAGTGGGTTAAGCACTCACTTTGCAGCGCCGGGGACCAAAGATCGAATCCCGGCCCTGGCCTGTGCGAACACATATGCTGAACTGGGGAGTTCCCCCAGTTCAGTTCTCTCTCTGTCTCTGTATCTCTGTCTCTCTCTCTCTGTCAAAAACAATAAAAAAAATAAATTAAAAAAAAAGACTTCAGACCCACAAGACTGTCCCAAACACATACAGTTTACAAGACCAGGTTGTCACTTGAACTTCTGACCCACCATCTATAGATGAAAAGTTGAAGAACCTCTTCCTAGGGTTTGATCAGTTTCTAGAGCGGCACACAGAACTCAGAGAAGCATTTTCATTACTAGATCACCAGTGTATTTAAAAAGATATAACTTAAGAACATTCAGATGAAAAGATGCATAGAGCAAGAAATGGGGAAAGGGTGGGTAATCTTCTATCTCTATTCTGCCACTCTACATATCTCCACTTGTTCATCAACCCAGAAGCTTTCCAAACCCTGTACTTCTGAGTTTTTGTGGAAAGTTCATTACATAGGCAAGGTAAATTAAATAATTGGACATTGGGGATTGATTCCATCACTAGTCCCTTTCCCCTCCTCAGAGGTCAGAGGGTTGGCACTGAATATTCTCAGTTTCTAGTAATGTAGTTGGATCTCCTGGCAACCAGCCCCCAACCATAGGGATAGCACAAAAGTCACCTCATTAATATAACAAACGCCACCTTTGTCATTCTCATCACTTAGGGAATTCTAAGGGTTTTGGAAGCTCTGTTTCAAAAGAAAAAATGATCAAAAATATATTTATTATTATAAATCATAGTATCACATGACTAGTGTTTACAGATAATCGAAATGGAATTATAAGACAGTAGGACAGGGATTTTTACCTAGAAATCCAAGATTTGTCTCTAGATACACTAACTGAGGATGTATTAAATTGATTTCTTTGGGAAACATTAGGAAGGTTAGATATGCAGTTTAAAAGAAGTTTTGATAAGGTGGGAGGTAGAACTTCCTGCTTTTATTATTAAAAATGAAAATTTCAGGTACTTCTTTTTCAGTGTAACTTCTCCCTCATGCTTGAGAACATGACCACTGAAGCCTAATTCAATCAAAAGCACTAACTGTATGTACATTTTAAATAAGGGCTAGGAAGGCAAATAAGTGGAGAAGGCAAAGGATTAATTCTCCAGGTCGCAGGGAAAACGTGTTAGGGTTTCAGAAATTGTGTCCAGTAGCTTCCTTGGAAAGAATGGTACAAGCCCTAGCTCTCAATTTTGTGTTAATAGCAGCAGAATCCTTAATATGTTTGTGGGCCTGCTTTTGATATACCTTCCCTTATCCTATCCATTTTTAAGCCTTTTCTTTGCTCTTCAAGTAAATTGTGTGAACTTTCCCATTATTTTTTCAATATGTATATTTAATGCATTTATTGTTAATTTATGATTCTTGCAACAACAACAACAAAAAAAGGCAACTCTAACCAATGCATGATTATTTCTTCTTTATTTCATTTCATTCTTCTTGCCAAAGGCTTACTATAGTTTAAGGAGAACATTTAAATAATTCTATCTTTAATTTTTCAAATTGATTATTTTTGTTTACTATTTCATTTTTATTAATTTATTTAGACTTAACATTTTAATCATTTTTTTAGTTATTTTATATAAACTGTTACTTCATTTTATTCTTTCATTTCCAATGAAAGTATTAAAATCTCAATCTCTCTCTTTCTCTCTCTCTCTTAATATGTCTCAATAACCACTTTTGATTTAGTCTAGAAATTTGAAATGTATTACATTTAGTATCTTCTGCTTTAAATATTTTGTAATTTCTCATGATTTTCTCTGTAAGCCATACACTATTTAAAAATGAGTTTGGGGGAAGCTGGGATGGCTCACTTTAGAGCTCTGGAGCCTGACGATTGAATCCTAGCTCTGGCCCAGGTGGACCCACATGCTGAACTGGGGTGTGCCCCCAGGTCAGTTCTTGCCGGGACCTATGCGGGAGACTTCTGGCCCAGTTCCTGCCCTGTGCAGCCCCATGCCCACCTGTGGAGTGAAACTATATGGAAAGCTAATGCTGTCAACTATGGAGACTACTCTGGGCCTTTCACCATCTCTCTGTTTCTCTCTGTCTCTCTCTGTCAAAAAACAATAAAAATAAATCTTAAAAAAAAAAATGAGTCTAGCATATTTACGTATTAACATATATGAGAAACTATAATCTTTCTCTTTGTGGGTTTAATTGTTTTGTAATCATTGAATATGTTTCTGTGGGATTTGAGACTTTGTTTCTTATACAATATTTTTTAATTTAATGTCAATGTTAATGTTCTGTGTCTCTAAGATATTCATACATAGTTTGTATCTTTTAAGGGAACTATTATTTTTCTTCAACATTCATCTTTCACCCAGTATTTTACAGAGATGGTTGATGAAATATAATTTTTGATTTTTGTAAGATACGCATTTTGGCTCTAGGACAGTTATTTTCAGTTTGGACTTTTAGAATTATTATTAGGAGCACTGTAAATATATTTAGGTAAGTCCCACCCCATGGAATCTAACACATTTGATATTCAGTACAAGCTCTGAAGCAGTATTTCTAAAATTCCTAAGGTAATTTTGATATAGAACTTTGCATATAAAATAATGCATGGGAACCATTAAGATTGTATTTGTCTCATACTATTTGGGTTACTTTCGTTATGTATCTTAATGAGCCCATTTTATGCTCTTTCATGTGAGGTCTTTGGATTTTCCTCAGACCTATGAAAATTTCATTATTTATGCAAAAATTACTTTGCCTTCTTTACTTTTTTTTCTTTTTTAGGGCTAGTCTGATCATAGTTACTATTACACTCAGTTTCCTCTTGACATTTGACTGAGAACTATTTCTTAATATTAGATCTTCTTGACGTATGAAAATCTGAAATTCTCAAACTGAGCATATTCTGATTCCTTTATGTTTTATTTCTTTTTTCCCTTTAACTTCTCTTCTCCTACATTTTAATGTGAGCAGCAAGAAGAAGTGAGACTTCATTTATCATATGGTAATGTACTTAACTTGATCACCTAGTTGATCAGTTCTATTTTTTACTGTAATATTATATCAGCAACACTGCTTCTAATTTGACATCACAAAATTCCCCTTGACTCTAAAATGTTCCACCAAAATTGTCCTCATTTTTTTTAGGTCTTCTCTGTCAACACTTTCATCAAGCATCTGACATCATTATAATCAAAGCTCTTTAAATTCTGATGAACATTCTTACCGGTATCTATCTTTACTAATTCACTTAAATCTATGGTTCTGGCCTGTACTCTCTCATGACATTGCAGTCAATGCATTGGCTGGGTTCCCATCATCTGAAGATTCACTGGGACTGGAGAACCTGTCTCTCAGTTGACTGATATCAATCACTCACATGGCTGCTGAGTTGATATGCAGATCATTAGGTGGAAGACAGCTCCTCCCACATATGCCTTTCCACATATATTCTTAAGTATGCTCATGATATGGCGGTTAGTTTTCCCCAGAATGAGCAGTTCAAGAGACCAAGGCAGAAGGTACAATACTTCAGAAGTCATGTGTTATCATTTCTGCCTGACCAGTCTAGATTTAATATAGAAGGGAACGGCACCCAAAAGTAAATATCAAAAGGTGAGGCACACTGGGGACCATTTTAGAAGATAGCTATCACATTTATAAAAAGCAATAATATTTTTCATGTGATTGTAAGTACTATAGCAAATGAAAATATGGGCATGATTCAGCTTTATTTATCAATTAAAAAAGTAAAATTCATGTCATTTGAATAAATAACTGAGAACTTTAAATCTCCCATAATCTCATGGTAACATTTACTGTGTTCTTGTGATATGCTGAGCATACTGTTAATGTTATTTGCCTACAACTTTATTTGTAACAAAATTGTTATGTGTTGGCATACCTATGAAGATATATTTTTTGCCAAAAATAAACATGAGTTTATAATTTAACATTTTAAAATTTTATTCTGACACCAATTTGATATCACTGGGTATCCTTCAATTCAATTTAATTCAATTCTGTCACTAAATAGATAGAGTTAGCATCTTGTTCCACATGTTAAAGGGCCAGGTCTCCAAAAAGACTGTTCTTCTGACTATAGCCACAACCTGAATTCCCAGGCTACTTCCACTTCTTTCTAATTTGGCTACAAATTCTTGAGTTCACATAATCCACCTTCAGATTATATAATTTGTTAGAAAAACTCACAGAACTCACTGAAAGTGCTATACTTATGATTACAGTTTTATTTTAAAGGATGCAACTTAGAAACTACCAAATGGAAGGGATCAATGAAGCCGAATCAATGAGGCCAGGTCTCTGGGGAATGGGCTGGTGCAGAAGAACCTCCATGCTCCTTCCTTGCAAAATGATAGGCATGCCATCTGCCCGGCACATCAGGGTTTAACAACCTGGAACCTCCACTGAGCTTCAGTGTGCCGAGTTTTAATCTGGGTTTCATTAAGTGGGAATGATTGATGAAATAATCGTGTGATTTTAACTTAATCTTCAGTACTACACCCTTTCCAACAGTGTGTATGATGGGACTAAAACTCTTAACCTTCTAATCAAGTACTTGATTTTGCTGTCATGGCCAGCCTCACCCTTGAAGCCATCTAAGGGTTCACCATGGGCCAACTCATACTAATTCACCTCATTGTCCAAACGGGCTCATGATGAATACCAAAGGACACACCTATCTCTCAGGAATTTTCAAGGGATTTTGAAGCTCTGTGCCAGCAACCAGTGACCAAGAACATATATATATATATATATATATATATATATTTATTTATTATATCACAGTAAATAGTATAATAATCAAATAAATTTTTATTTTTCATTATAATGCTATTAAGTCTTTGTTCTCTGTTCTAAATATAGAACAGAAGATATTGTATGACTAGACTTCCATTTTCTTCATAATCCTCCATTTTAAAGAAAGTCTATTACATAGATATATTTGAATCTTGTTAATGTTACTTTGATTTAATATAAAAATACAAATTTGAGTAAAATGTCCCTTTTATGGAAAGCTGATTACATAATTCATTTTTTAAAATGGCATAGATTGATGGAAATATTGTGGTAGTCAGGTGATTAGTAAGTTATACTTTATGAATAATAGGACATATCTAAGAAAATATCTTAACTTTTTATCAAAAGAAAATTTATTATGGCATATTCAATTGGAGAAAATGTTAAATGTTAACCTGACTTTTTTATATTTATTGATGTTGGAAATTCTCTGCTTAGGGAAGGGTATAAAAATAACTCAAAAGCTTATAAGGTAACCAAAGGTTTTTATTTTTAAAAAGTCATCTCTAGACTTCCTCTGGACTTCAGGTCACAATGATCTTTTAATTTGGAGTCAGTCTTGCATAATGCAGGAATTGAAAATTCCTTTTAAAAGCACTTCCAAACATGAGGTTCTTTGATCTTAAAAATATAAATGCAGTGTTATTATTCAGGGTTAGAGCTGCTTGTTTTCTTCTACTCACTCTATCTTATAAAGTATATCCACCCTGACACATAACCCCAACACCACAAAAATCTCATTCAAATTCTAGGTCTTTGAAAGGAACCTTTCTTTACTCTTCTCCAACTCTGAATCAACTCAGCTCTACTGTTCTTCTCATCTGATGTTTGTGTTTTAAATTCTTGAGGGGCTGGGTTTTGTAACTTTGATAGTCTTGAGCCTGAATTCCTAGTTCACTAACTGCATTACCCAGATTCTGTTTTCTGATTCCTCTTGCATACTAAGATCACCTAACAACCCAGACCAGGATAAAATCACTATTCTACTACAATATTTATTTTGTCTTCATTTAAAGACTCACTATCATACTGACAATTCATATGTCCTTTGTATATCAAATTAACTCTTTAAGTAGGAAGCCAGTATGGCTCAGAAGGTTAAGTGCTCACTTTGCAACCCTGGGGTCTGAGGATCGAGTCCCGGTCCTGGCTCCGGCCTGTGAAGATCCATATGCTGAACTGGGATGTGGCCCCACTTGGGCTCTCTTGGGGTGGGGTGGAGGAGATTCCCATGTGAGAGGCCCCCAGTTTGGCACCCAGCTTTCAGGGGTTTGCCTCCCATGCCGAAGGCCCTGGCCCAGTTTCCGCCCTTTGTGGCCCCCACCCACCTGTGTGGAATGAAACTATGTCAAGGGCTGATGTTGTACAACTATGGAGACTGCTCTGAGCCTTCCCAGTTCTCTCTGTCTCTCTGTCAAAAACAATAACAATAAATCTTTAAAAAAATTAACTCTTTCTCAGTTTAATTTCTCCCTGTCTTCCTTCTGCCCATGATTGGTTTGGTATAATAACCTTGGGTTTTGCTTTGCTCATCTTGATTTATGATACTAACGTACTACTACTAGTTCTTTCCCTTCAGTTTCATTTTCTTTTTCATTCTGTTATTTAATATGTATCAGTATGTTTTACTTTATTTTGTATTCCTGAACTGATTACAGATATGAAGTGACATAAAAAGACCTGTCTTTTAGTAGGTGGTACACTTATTCACCACTCTTTTGTTCTTCTTCCATGTGAAGAGTACTCCATTCATGATATCTTTTTTAAAGGAAAACTTTGCTGATAGTGAATGTTTTCTAATGGAAGAATTCAGCCTGCATGGGACAGCTGCTTCTCCTATTCCTCTCTTTATTTGGAAAGAGGAGTCACATATGTTAGACTCTCTATTAACAAAAACTGAAACAAACAGCAAAAAAAAATTTTCTTTTTAATGTTTAAGTTTTTTTGAGAGGGCTGATTGCTTGAGTTTCAGTTAACTGAGAGTCTACGTACTTTTATCTGGCACCTGCCAATCTTCATGAATGCTGGTTAACCGAGAGTCTACTGCAGCATTCTTCAGCTAGGGCATTCTCTAGGTTATTTTACTTCTTTTTGGAGGAGGTAAGAAGAGTTTTCTTTGTTTACATTGAACTGTGCCTGACTATTTGTTGAGCTATGTACACCTCTCACATTTGATTGCTGTACAAATCCCAGTCCTCCATTTGCTTAATGTAAAGGAGGTTTCTCATCTCACCAATAAAATAGTTTCTTTAAAACTATGACCATGGGGAAGCCGGGATGGCTCAGTGGGTTAAGTGCTCACTTTGCAGCGCCAGGGATCGAGGATCAAATCCCGGCCCGTGCGGACCCATGTGCTGAACTAGGGAGTTCCCCCAGTTCAGTTCTCTCTCTGTCTCTGTATCTCTCTCTCTCTCTCTCTGTCAAAAACAATAAAAACAAACAAACAAAAAAAACCTTAAAAAAAAAAAAAAAAAACTACGACCATGACTTTTTTCCTGCTTCTCTTCATTTCTATACTTCATAGCATTTTGTAAAAGAGTTATATCCTTCTCAATTTGCAAGTAAAGTTCAAAGAATATAATAGTTAAGTGGATTATCTAGGATATCATACTAAACTCTACAGCCTACTGTACTCCACTATGGCAAGGGATCCTGCTAACCTGGGTTTATGCCAGCTCCTTGCACTTCTTAGTCAAGTCACTTAGGCAACTATTGAATTTATTTGCTACCTTTTCCTCCTTTGTAAATAATGGACATGAAAACTTGTTCTGTTTAAGTTTTAAAGTGTGTATGATTAAGAAAATACCTAAAAAAAACTTAGTGTATATCATCAATGACATTAAAAAGTCCAATCAGGGAATGCAGGGCTTGCCTTGCAACAGTGAGGTACAGGATCAAATCCTGGCCCTGGCCCATGTAAACCCATATGCTGAACTGCTGCACAACCGGTACCAGTAACCACTGAGATTGCAATGAATGTTCTTGTCTTCTATGCGGGAGGCCCCAGTTTTGTTCCTGGCCCACACAGACCCACACCCACCTATGTGGAATGAAACTATGTCACAACTAATGATGTACAACCGTGGAGACTGCTCTGGGCCCTCCTCCTTTCTCTCTCTCTCTGGGTCTCTCTCACTCTCTTTCATCTTCTCTCAAACAATAAAAGAAATGTAAAAAAAAAATTTCATCAGATTCCTTTAAAATTTTTTCTAAATTAAAACAAAAAATGCCTTGGAATAAATAGTGTTAGTTCCTTCAAAGGATTAAAGGTTATATGAACTCAGGAGTAAGTTTACTATTAAAATTAAACAGTTGTTATAACAGTTTTTAACATAGGGGGTCCACTTGCAGAATTCAGCTGGTTCATAATAATTGGGTGAGAATAAGATACCTTTAGTTTTTTTCTTAATCTTGAACCTAAATTTAGCATTTACTCCAATTATAAAAACTAGAGAACAAACTGCAGAGGTATAAACAGCAATTGTGACTTTTTTCCGTATATAATCACTGATATTTTTATATTTTTTCCATAGTACTGAAATTTTGAAAGTTTTATATATTTGTTTTTGTGCTTTGTTTGGTTTGTTTGTTTGTTTGTTTTTAGCCTAGTTTTCCATCTGCAAGTGACATCTAAGGCCAAGGCTTTCTGTGTAGGTTTGTACTGGGAAATGATTCCAGAGAACAAGAGTGTCAGGCTGGGGAAAGTAAAACAAGGAACGAAGGAAAGAATACACACAGCTATGGGCAATTTCACCAGGATGTTCTGAAGTTATACCTAGTAGTACTCAACCTTTATTGGTCTGGCTGCTGCTTTATGGTGTGCTAGCCATTAAATGCTGAGTACTTGCAGGTTTTAAATAATGAGGATTGTAATTTGCTCAAGATTCCCAACCTATTGAGATTTTAGCTAAAATCCTTTGTAGTATTGCTACCTCAGCATCCATTTTGTGTGGCCAAGAGGCCTGCAAGGACCATGAACTGACGCTAGCCCTTTCCATATACCAGAAGACATGCCCTAGATAAGAACTGGCAGAGTCACAAGTGAATGTAAGTTCCTGATGTGATTTCCCCAAAGCACCTGGTAATAAAAATTCTCCCTGTGTTTAAGCTCCTTCTCTTCCCCTTTTATGTCCCTTTGATAATACCTCCACTGAGTTTACTAAAGCCCCATTCTTTTTGGTTTGAATTATCTAATTCACACTTTCCCTGGGGAATCCCAAAGCATTCCACCGCAGGACACTAATACAGGCATGTGCCACCGGTCCACCTGCTAGCTTTCTCTCTGCATTCCGCTTTGATCTTTCTAGGTGGCTCCTCTAGGCCTGCTGAGTACCTTCTCCAGGATGTGTGTATAATGAAGTTCTCTATTTCTATTTCTCTCAAGGTCTATTTGAGCTTTAGCTCACCATCTGGCACCCTATGCTCTACTGAACATGTATCAATTTAACAAAATCTCAGAGAAAGTGCTAGAATAAAAGAAATAGTTGTAAAGCTGAGGAAAAGCCCTATCTGGTTACAAATGCATGAAACTCGTTGTCACAGCAATGGCTAGAGTAAAATATAGACTCAAAAGTTGTGAAGCAGTGCAAGAGAGATGCTTTATATTACTTTGGACTTAGGATTTTATGTAATACAACTTTTTTCTCCTTTATTATTTATAGTAGCTATCAGATTCTTGCTATAAGAACAGTACAATTAGCTTTAGCAGAAATCCTAATTTCTGTTACTAGTATTAACTCTTTATTTTTAAGATTTATTTTTATTGTTTTTGACAGAGACAGAGACAGAGAAAAGGGGAAGGGCCCAGGGCAGTCGCCATAGTTGCACATCATTAGTATTCTACATAGTTACATTCCAGAGGTGGGCATGGGGCTGCACAGGGCATGAACCAGCCAAAGCTCTCTCTCATGGAAGGCACACCTCTGAGAGCCAAGGGCCAAGGGCCTCCTACATAGGAAGCATGCCTGGCGCAGGAGCCAGACTGGGGACCTCCCACATAGGAGACTCGCCCTGGTGAGAACTGAACTGGAGGCACACCATAGTTCATACAGGCCAGGGCCAGGATTCAATCCTTGAACCCTGGGACTGCAAGTTGAGTGCTCAACCTGCTGAGCCATCCTGGCTTCCCCTAATATTAACTCTTCAATTTACTTTTGTTTTCTTGAATAAGCCTAGACTTCCGTTATTAGTTTTGTCAGTTTTGACTCATAGCTATTATAGATAAGACATGCTTTAACCATTTTTATTTTTTTCTAAATATTTTTCCTGTTTTTCTCCCATTTTCTTCTAAATATATCATTTCTATATTGTAAGTTTTGTATAATTTATGTGTTTCATTCTTTCATCCTTATCTCATCTTGGTTTTAGAACCAAGGATCTTTAATTAAAATATTAAATGCTCAGTGGCATTATATTTGCAAAAATTTCCACAGTTTCACTTGAATGGTTGGAAATATTTCTTTTGTCTTTCCTTAGAAGGGCTCATGTTAACAGTATCCCCAGTGTTATTGCATGTGCAAGTGATTTGCCTGTAGTCATTGCAAGTAAAAGACAAATTGCCTGGATATAAATTTCTTTATTCCCATGAGAATGTTGTAAATGTCACTTCACTAATTTTGGTCATTAAATGTTGCTGAATCCATTAGTTTATGCTTCATAACAAATCATCTCAAAATCTCAGAGGCATACAACATTAAATAGTCATTTTTCATGGTTGTGCTGATCACCTGAGAGTACACTAATCTAGTCTAAGCTCAGCCAGGCAGCTCTGATAATTTGGGTTGAGATTATTTTCATATAAATGGGCTGTTTCAGGTCACCTAATCTAGGTTGGGCCTGAAGAGGGTAGCTCTGAACCACATGTCTGTGTCCTCCCAGGAGGATCTATTCATCCCAGGAGAGATCAGGTTGCTACCCCAGGCATGTCTTTTTCATGGTGATGGTATAAGTGCAAGAGCAAGTGCAATCACAGAAACAGAACACTTTGGATGTGTGAGGCCTTAACCTCTTTTCCCATCTTCTAATTTCTCCTAGGTAAGCTGATAAACTAACAGAGATAGATTAATGGGAAAAGAAGAAAAAAGTTTATTATGAATGTACATGCTGGGGGTGTCATAAGGTATGAGACCCAAAATGCATTGAACAGTTGAAATTTATATACCATTATGGACAAAAGAAAATGGGGGTAGGAGTCTGAGATTTCAGAGGAAATAGAAAATTACAGGTAGCTGAAAAAGAACTAAACACATGTAGCAGGCAAATTCTTGCTAGGCAAACCGGTGAATATGGGACATGGTTGGGGAGAGTCTCTAGCTGCTGGCCCCTGACTAGAGCCTTCCTAGCTAATGCCAAGGTGAATATGTTAAGATACACTTCCTAGAGCAGGAAAGGAAAGGACTTAGGGTGACCAGACATCCCGATTTGGGCGGGACAGTCCCGATTTTTAACAATTTGTCCCGCGTCCTGCGGCATTTTAAAAAAGTCCCGATTTTTGGAAAGAATGCATGACAAGGTAGGGAACGGCGGGAGATAGACCAAATTTTTAATCAAGAACCCCCTCCCCCCGGTCAATGATGTCCCACTTTACCAATGTTAAAATCTGGTCACCTTAAGATCAATGGCTCTTTTTGAGTTTTTTGGTTTCTTTCCCCTTAATATCCAGTTTAAAATCAATATTCTATGAGGCAGTTTTGGGAGTGGCAAAACTTTGGTCCTACTCAGAAGCTTTGAGACACATCACACGACTAACATTTCATTGACAAAGTGAAACATGTAGCTTACTCTCAAATTCAGATATTGGAAAAATATATTCTTGTGTTTAGCTTTTAGAAATTGCCAAGTTATATGACAATCTGGATACAGGGATGAATAGAGTATTGGGCAAATACTGAAATCTTCCTCAATGTAGTAAGGTCTGTAGCTTGATTTTGTTTTCCTAATAAAATAACTTAATCTTATATTTGGCTACCCAAAGTATTATTTCTTTGTCTTTAAAGTCCAAAATTGTATTAAAGTATACAGTATCTGAGTCAACTTTCCTTGGAATATTATTGCTCTTTTCTTATTTAATTTATCTAATTTGATGTCAGAAAAAACATTTTTGAATTTGTCAAAGCAAAAATTACATCGGATAAAATTAAACAGGCAAGAGAGACTTTCTTTAAGGCTATTGAAATAAAGGCCAGAACTCATGAGCTCAACTCTGCTGAAAGGAAGGGGTGTAGAATTATTTGGAGCTGAGGTTAGGTGAGTGGATGGAAGAACATCTGTATTTGCTAGTTGACGTTCTTAGTAGAAAAAGTAAACTTTCTCACGTCTTTATGCAGACAAGTAGTTTTGCAACTTGTATCAAGATACATGAGGAAATTGAGTTACTACCTTCCCACAGGAAACTAGGAAATAGGGTGCTATCTTCCTTGATGATTACATTTCAAAGGGATGGTTCTCAGGTCATTGAGAAAATCATTCCTGGGTTGTAAAACTGTCAAGAAGCTTTTAAAGAAATTTACAACTCAAAAGAACAGAGGAATAAATTTCAATTACACATTTTCTAAAGTCAATGGTCTTAAGTAAATGCTTTATTTAAGTCAGAGGTCTAGAGTCTTGAAGAAGACTGTCTAAAGCAGGGGTTCCCAACCTTTTTATACCCTAGGGCGCATTCTAAAATATTGGTAGGGTGGCGGACACCAGCTATTTCTAAGGATATTTATTATTGAACAAGAATAAAAAATAATAAACAAAAATAATTTTAAAATAATAAATTTATTGTACAAATTATATACACAAAAAGAAACATATATACAAAACGTAATACAAAGTAAATAAAAAACACACGTATAATAAAATCATTTAAGAAAACATAAAAAAAAACAATCTGTCAATGTGATCTTTGGCATTGCATTTCATTGGCCAGTGCCTCGTAATTAGGAGAGTATGATGACAACCCTGTTAGCAAACAATTATTAAGATGCTCATTGGTCATTCGAGATCTATATCGTGATTCTATTAAATTCATGTTTGAAAACAAAGATTCGCATAAATACGTTGACCCGAAAAGCGATTTGATTTTATATGCCGCTTTTTTTAAAAATGGGAACCTTTCTTTGTCGACTATGTTCCATAAGTCCTCTGATATTAAGGATTTTAGCAAAATATCATTCC
>PVKE010021575.1:0-26380 GCA_004027555.1 Craseonycteris thonglongyai
CCATAGAAGTGTCCAGTGTTTCAGCACATTCGTTGACCCACCCTTTACCCACTGAAGTCCCCTGTCATCTCTCAGAACTCAGTGGGCTTCTCTAGGTCCACTGCTGGGCTCTCTTCCGTGGCATTGGTCTCCATTTGTCCTTATAAACTGCACACTGTCTTGACGGATTTGCTGAGAATTTCTGTTCATCAGAAATTGGTAATGAGAGACATCATCAAGATGGCATGAGAGTAGCTCTTGAAACCTCTCCTGGAAATACAATTTAAACAACTAAAATCCAACCAGAGAATTCCTAAGTAGCTAGCGCATAACCTTGGCTGAGGAACCCACTCATCACTAGAAAATACCTAATGCTGGAGAAACGAAGGCGAGTGAGAGAGAAAGAAAGGGAGCCGTGTGGAGAGCGGCCGCCATGACCCGGAGACCCACCCAGTGACGGACCCAGACGCTGACCCAAGTCCCGCAGAGGAGAGACTGACGGAGGCGGGAGCATGCGGCGCGGGTCCTGGAGCAGAACGACTCTGGGCAGGTTGGAGGCCTGAACAGACAAGAGGCAGAGGCACAGGCAGCCAGAGCGTGGGGTGGACAGAAAAAGCAGGTGTGGCTGACGGTGGCAAGAGGGCCCGGTGGGAGTGCAGGGGGAGCAGCCTGGGCGAGGGGAGGGTGACCAGAGCGCGGTGCAGGAGGCCAGAGTGAGGTGCCAGCAGCAGCCAGAGATCGGTGCGAGTGACCGGAGTGAGGATCCGGCTGCCGGTGCTTGGGTTGGGCAGTTAGAGCTGGGGAGCCCCAAAGCATAAGACCAGCAACTGAAGCTGGAGGCGGGTGTTCCAGTGGATGGAGTGCCTGTGTTCCAGTGGATAGAGCGCCGACACCAGAAGTGTGCTGGTGGCTAAGGTGCAGAGTGGCCCTCAATGAGGTGGGACCCCAACCGGAGCACTGAGTGGTCTTGGGCACAGAGCCTGGCTGCTTCCCCTTGCTCTCCCAGGGCTCGCCCTGTGGGCCTCGCCCATGGAGGGCCTTCGGTGGACTGCTGCTGCGAAGCCTCCGTTGCCCTGTGATACGATCAGACCTGCACCTTTCCCAACAAGCCCCGCCCCCACTCTTCTGCTGAAGCCAGCAGAGGGATCTAGGTGTGGCAGCTTCTGATAGCAGTGGGATCTCAGAGGCCTAGAACACCATCGCCCACCATACCATCCCAAAGAAGAGGCATACAGACACCAGGGTGACTGAGTCAAAGAGAAGCCCACCTTCTAGAAAGTCTCCCACTGTGAGAAAACCAAATAAATAAGAGAAAATATTATAAGACACTAACACCAGCTAGGAAGTAAAAGAAAGGTACTTTCACCTCTACCAGGGGAAAAGTCCTCATGTTCAGGAAACAAAACGCTCCAACAGCGATGAATACACCTTTGAACAAAGGAGCTCAGAAAGAAAGAGAAAAGTCTCCAGAAAAGGAACTTGAAGATATGGAATTATATGAGCTAAATGACAGAGAATTCAAGGCTGCAATTATAAAAAACACTCAAAGAGATCAAAGAAAACTGGCAGAGTACTCAGAAGGAGCTAAGTGATCTTTGAAAGGAAATTCAATCTATGAAAAAGATGCAAATAGAAATTCTGGAGATAAACAATACAGTAAAAGGAATTAAAAATGAAATAACTAGCATAGGAAACAGAGCTGACCAGATGGAGGAAAGAATTAATGAAATCGAAGACAAAAATTTCAAAATGTCACAGAAGGAAGAAGAGAGAGACCTAAAAGCTAAAAGAAATAAAAGATATCCACAAGAACTATCTGACTCCATTTGAAAAAATAATATAAGATTAATAGGTATTCCAGAGGGAGCAGAGGATGAGATGGGAACAGAGAATCTACTGAGACAAAGAGTAAATGAGAACTTCCCAAATCTATGGCAGAACTGGAACCTCAAATCCAAGAAGAAAACAGGACTCCTAGCTACTTTAATTCTAATAGACCCTCTCCAAGGCACATTATATTGAAGATATCAAAGGTCAAAGACAAAGAAAGAATCCCCAAGGCAGCCAGAAAAAAGAACACCATAACCTATAAAGGAAAGCCCATCAGACTCTCATCAGATTTTTCATCAGAAACTTTACAAGCCAGAAGGGAATGGAACAAAGTATTCAAAATATTAAAGGGGAAAAATTACCAGACAAGAATTCTGTACCCAGCAAAGTTATCCTTTAGATATCAAGGAGGAATAAAGACCTTTTCAGACATGCAAAAACTGAAGAAATTCTTCAGCACAAGGCCAGCATTTAAGGAAATACTGGAGGAGGCAATTGGACCTGAAACAAAAACTAAAAATAAATAGGGATAAACTGGAGCAACAAAAATATAAAAAAGGGAGGAAGTAAAGACTTAAGTTTCCAAAGAGAATGGAGATAAGAAACATCCCTAAGAAAAGGAACCACTGCATATATGAAATTTTCTTTTATATAAAGTTCATGGTAACCACTGAAAAAGAACTTAGAACTAGGACACATAAAAATAAAAGAAGAGAATACAGAAAAAACCGTCATAAGCACCATCAAACTAAAATAATCAATGGGAAGAAAAAAGCAAAAAAAAAAAAAAAGCTACCAGAAAACAAAGTATAAAATGGCTATATAGTAAATCCTCATATATCAATCATCACCCTAAATGTAAATGGACTGAACTCACCAATAAAAAGACACAGAGTAGCGAAGTGGATTAAACAACAAAAACCAACCTTATGCTGTGTACAAGAGACACACCTCACCCACAAGGACAAACACAGACTCAAGGTGAAAGGGTGGAAAAAATACTCCAAGCAAATAGCACCAAGAGAAAAGCAGGTGTAGCCATACTTATATCTGACAAAGCAGACTTCAGGATCAAAACAATAATAAGAGACAAAAATGGACATTTCATACTGATAAATGGGACAATACAACAAGAAAATATTATACTTATTAATATATATGCCCCCAACCAAGGAGCACCAAAATTTACAAAACAACTACAAACAGATCTAAAAGGAGAAACTGACAAGACACAATTATAGTAAGGGAGTTAAACATCCCATTGACAGCCATGGAGAGATCATCCAAACAGAAAATAAATACAGAAATATAAGCTTTAAGTGATACATTACAGCAACTAGACATAATTGACATTTACAGGACACTTCATTCTAAAACACAGGACTATACATTCTTTTCTGGTGCACATGGAATGTTTTCAAGGATAGACCACATGCTGAGACACAAAGCTAGCCTCAACAAATTTAAGAAGATTGAAATCATACCAAGTGTATTCTCCGATCATAAAGCTTCAACATTGGAGATCAACTACAGAAAGAAAACAGGAAAAACCACATATACATGGAGATTAAACAACATGTTATTAAAAAATGACTGGATCAAAGAAGAAATTAAAGAAGAGATTAAAAAATACATAGAAACAAATGAAAATGAAAACACAACATACCAAAATTACTGGGATGCAGCAAAAGCAGTAATAAGAGGGAAATTTATATCACTAAGGCCTTTCTCAAGAAACAAGAAAAGTCACAAGCAAACAACCTAATATCACATCTTCAAGAACTAGAAAAAGAAGAACAAAAAACATCCAAAGCCAGCAGAAGAGAGGAAATAATAAAAGTTAAAGCAGAACTAAATGAAATAGAGAATTAAAAAAAAAACAACAGAAAAAAATTAATGCAACAAAGAGCTGGTTCTTTGAAAAAAATAATAAAATTGACAAACCCCTGGCTAGGCTCACCAAGGGAAAAAGAGAAAACACACAAATAATCAGAATTAGAAATGAAAGAGGGGAAATTACAACTGATACCACAGAAATACAAAGGATCATACAAAAATACTATGGAGGACTATATGCCACCAAGTTTTGCAACCTAGAAGGAATGGACAAGTTTTTAGAAACATACAGTCTACCTAGACTGAATCAAGAAGAACTGGATAACCTAAACAAACCAATCAACGGTAAGGAAATTGAAACAATCATCCAAAACTTTCCCAAAAGCAAGAGTCCAGGACCAGATGGTCTCACTAACAGGTTTTACCAGGCATTCAAAGAGGAACTAACACCTATCCTCCTCAAACTTTTCCAAAAAATTGAAGAAGAGGCAATACTTCCCATCTCATTCTAGGAGGCCAACATTACCCTAATACCAAAGTCTGGCAAGGACATCACAAAAAAAGAAAACTATTGACCAATATCTGTCATGAACACCGATGCAAAAATCCTAAACAAAATACTAGCGAAGAGACTACAACAATGCATTAAAAAGACTATATATCATGATCAAGTGAGATTTATCCCAGAGGCACAAGGATGGTTCAACATACGCAAATCGATCAATGTGATACACCACATAAACAAAATAAAAGTTAAAAAAACATATGATTATATCAATTGATGCAGAAAAAACATTCAGCAAGATACAACATCCATTTTTGATCAAAGCACTTAAGAAAATGGGTATAGAAGAAAAATACCTCAACATAATAAAGGCCTTTTATGGCAAACCCTCAGTGAATGTCATACTGAACAGGGAAAAACTGAAACATTTTCTTCTAAAATCAGGAATGAGACAGGGATGTGCCCTGTCACCACTGCTATTCAACATAGTGCTGGAAGTTCTAGCCAGAGCCATTAGGCAGGAAAAAGAAATAAAAGGCATCTAAATTGGAAATGAAGACGTTAAACTGTCACTTTTTGCATATGACATGATTATTTATATAGAAAACCCTAAAGATTTCACCAGAAAACTGTTAGAAATAATAAATGAATACAGTAAAGTTGCAGGATACAAAATCAATGTATAAAAACCTACAGCATTTTTATACAAACAACAAAACTTCAGAAAAAGAAATGAGAAAAATGATACTGTTTGCGATCAAAAGACAAATAAAATGCGAAGGAATAAACTTAACAAAGAACATGAAGGACTTATACACAGAAAACTATTAGACACTATTAAAATAAATTGAAGAAGATACAAAGAAATGGAAGAATATTCCATGTTCATGGATTGGAAGAATCAACATAGTTAAAATGGCCATATTACCCAAAGCAATACACAGATTTAATGCAATTCCCATCAAAATCCCACAAACATTTTTACAAGAAATAGATAAAAAACAAACAAAACAAACAATCAAATTCATATGGAACCACAAAAGGTCCCGAACCTCCAAAGCAATCCTCTGAAAAAAAATAAGGTTGGAGACATCACTCTCCCTGACTTCATTATATACTACAAAGAGTCAATAATCAAAACAGCTTGGTGTTGGCAGAGAAACAAACATACAGACCAATGGAACAGAATTAAACACACACACACACAAAAACAGAAATAAACCCACAAATATATGGACAGATAATCTTTGACAAAGGAGCAAAAAATATACAATGGGGAAAAGAAAGCCTCTTCAGTAAATGGTGCTGGGAAAATTGGAAAACCACATGCAAAAGGATGAATCTGGACTGTGAACTGTCACCATATACCAAAATTAACTGAAAGTGGATTGAGGACCTGCACATAAGACCCGAAACAATTAAGTGCATAGAAGAAGTCATCGGTACTAAACTTACAGACTTTGGGCTCAGAGAGCACTTTATGAACTTGACCCCAAAGGCCAGGGAAGTAAAAGCAAAAATAAATGAATGGGACTATATCAAACTAAAAAGCTTCTACACAGCAAAGGACAAAGTAAAAAAGAAACCAACTGAATGGGAGAAAATATTTGTAAATAACACCTCTGAATGAGGGGCTAATATCTAGACAGTATGAAGAACTCATACAACACAACAACAACAAAACCAAACGATCCAATTAAAAAATGGTCAGAAGACCTAAACAGACACTTCTCCCTTGAAGATATACAAATAACCAACAGATACATGAAAAAATGCTCACCATCACTAGCAATTAGGGAAATGCAATTGAAACCACAATGAGATGCCACCTCACACCTATTAGAATGGCTATAATCAACAAGACAAAGAACAACAAGTGCTGGAGAGGCTGTGGACAAAAAAGAACCCTCATACACTGCTGGTGGGAATGTAAATTGGTACAGCCACTATGGAAGGCAGTGTGGAGATTCCTCAAAAAACTAGGAATGGAATTTCCATAGGACCCAGCCATCCCTCTCCTGGGTATCTACCCAAAAAACCTGAAAACCTTAATCCGCAAAGATATATGTACCCCAATGTTCATCGTAGCACTGTTCATGGTGGCAAAGTCATGGAATCAACCGAAGTGTCCTCTGATAGATGACTGGATAAAGAAGTTGTGGTACATTTACACAATGGAATACTACTCAGCAATAAGAAAAGATGAAATACAGCCATTTGTGACAACATGGACGGACCTTGAAAACATCTTATTAAGCAAAATAAGTCAGACTGAAAGAATCAAGAAACATATGACCTCACTTATAGGTGGAATATAAAACTGAAAGGAACAAAGAAACAGAGACTCATGGACACAGTCAATAGTTTGGTGGTTACCTGAGGGTAAGGGGGTAGGTGGGTGGGAGAGCAGGGGGCAGGGAGTAGGGAGGGGGAATCAAACATACAGTGGTGGAAAGTGAGCTGATTCTGGGTGGTGAGCACATAATGCAATGTATAGACAACGTAATGTAGAATTGTACACCTGGAAACAATGTAATTTGATATCAATCAATGTCAACCCAATAAATTTAACAATTAAAAAAAAAAAGAAATCGGTGTTGAATTTTGTAAAATTCTTTTTTGCACCTAAGGGTATGACAATAGCGTTAGTTTTCTGGTTTGTTAACATGGTGAATTGCATGGATTGATTTTCACATGCTAAAGCAACCTTTCATTCCTGGAATGGATTGTACTTGACCATGATGTGTCATCCGTTCTGTATTTTGAGGAATTCAATTTGGTAGAATTGGAGTAAGGGTTTTTGGTGTGTCTGTACAGCAGGGACACTGATTTACGTTTGTCTTTTCTTACAACATCTTTCATTTTCTCATCCAAACTTCTCTTGGTCTTGGTCATGATGTATTGTTTCGATCCCTTCTATGTCTCTGGATTCAATTTGCTAATATTTTGTTGAAGATTCTTTGTATCTATCTTGGTGAGGGATATGGGTAGTCTGACAACATTCGTCTCCGGCTGTTATTTGGGTTCTGCTGCACATAGTGGTACCTTGTTATCTTAGATCTGAGTGCCATCAGCAGTGGAACAGGCAGATGGAAATGACAGAGAGATAACAAGCAGCCAGTGCCAGCTCCCCTTGGCCACTCCCCCACTAGGCTGCCACCCTGGTCCCTTGACCATGGTCTCTGCCTGTCCATCCATCCCACCTCCTCACTCTCCCCTGTGCCTGCAGGCCACCTCCCCTCTCACAGCCTTGTGGCTCTGTCGCATCACCCCCACTGCCTTATGGGACAACATCATGGAAATGGCCAGGGACAAGAACCATGTAACAGAAGCAGGCTGAGGGATCCCTGGAACTCACACATGTCTGGGAATATTTCATGTTCTTCCCAGTCAATTTTTATTTGGATTGTCTTCTTTATTACTATTATTATTTTTTAAAGATTTATTTTTATTGTTTTTGACAGAGAGAGAGAGAGATACAGAGACAGAGACAGAGAGAAGGGGGAGGGCCCAGAACAGTCTCCATAGTTTGCACATCATTGGTTTTTCCACATACCGGTAATTTTATTCCACAGGTGGGTGTGGGGCTGCACAGGGCAGGAACTGAGCCAGGGTCTCACCCTGGTGAGAACCAAACTAGGGACACACCCCAGTTCAGCATATGGGTCTGCATGGTCCGGGGCCGGGTTTCAATCCTCATACCCGGGGCTGCAAAGTGAGCGCTTAACCCACTGAGCCATCCTGGCTTCCCCTTCTCTATTATTATTGAGTTTTAAGAGTTCTTTATATATTTTGGATAACAGTCCTTTATTGGATATGTGTTTTGCAAAAAGTTTCTCACTCTGAGGGTTTTCCTTTTATCTCTTAACAGTGTTTCTACAGAGCAGGAATTTATAATTTTTGTAAGTATAGCATTTTTTTCTTTCATAGATCTTGTCTTTTTTTTCTTTTCTATTTTGATTGTTTATTTATTCTGTTCTTTGATTCCACATATAGTGAGAGTGAGATCATATGGTATTTAGCCTTCTCAGTCTGACTTCTTTTGTATAGCATGATATCTTCATGGATCTTGACTTTGGTGGTATAGCTAAGAAATTTATCTCTATACCTAAGGTCATCTAGATTTTCTCCTGTATTATCTTCTGGTTTTATAGTTTTGTATTTTACACTTAGGTCCATACTGTTATTTTGATTTCATTTGTGTGAAAGGTCTATGTCAAGATTCATTTTTTTGCATGTAGATATCTATTTGTTAGCGCTGTTTGTTGAAAAGACTATCTTTTCTACATTGACTTGTCTTTGTCAAAGGTCAATTGACTCTATTTGTATGGCTCTATTTCTGGGTTCTCTATTCTAGTCCATTGATCTATGTGTCTAGTCTTTCATCACTATTACCATAGCTTAGTAGGAAGTCTTAAAGTTGAATAGTATCAGTCCTCCAACTTTGTTCTTTTTCTTCAATATCATGTTGGCTATTCTGTGTCTTTTGCCTTTCCACATAACCTTTAGAAGTACAAAATAACTTGCTGGAGTTTTTATTGGTGTTGTATTGAACCTATGACCAAATTGGGAAGATATGACACCTTAATAATATTATCTTATCCATGAACATGGATCTCTCTCCATTTATTTAGATACTTGATTTCTTTCATCAGAGTTATGTACATAGATCTTGTACATATTTTGTTACATTATTCTTAAGTACTTCATTTTGGGGGATGCTAATATAAATAGTATTGTGTTTTTAACTTCAAATTGCAATTCCCCATTGCTGGTATATAGCAATATATAGGGTCCAGCAGAAGTAATGCCCTTTTTAAAGTAGCATAGTGTGTGCTTGAGTGTGATATTGTTATGTTACATAATTACATGCTTATGATTTTGTAATAAAAGGTGACCAGTTCATAAAAATGGGGGCATTACTTCTGCTGGACCCTGTATATATAACAATTGACTTTTTTATATTAACCTTATATCTTGCAACCTTGCTATAGTACCATATTAGTTCCAGGAATTTGTTTGTTTTTGTCTGTTCTTTTGGATTTTTCAAAATGGACAACAATAGCATCTTCAAACAGAGACAATGTCATTTCTTCGCAATTGTTACACCTTTTATTTCCTTTTTAAAAAATCTTATTGTATTATCCAGGACTCCAGGAAGATGTTGAATGGGAATTCTTCTGTTATAATTTCTATAATTTACATTATAACATTATTTCTGTTACAATGTTTGGACCTCTAGCATTTCCTTTTGATTCTTCCTTAGAGTTTCCATGTCACTGAGGACATTACCCATCTGTTCTTGCATGGTGTCGATGTTTCCATTATAGCCCTTAGCATATTATCATAGTCATTATAAATTCTCTGTCTGATTGTTCCCAAATCTTTGCCCTGAGTTCTGTTGTTTGTTTTGTCTCTACCAACTGTTTTCATTGCCTTTTAGCATGCCTTGTGAGTGTGTGTGTGTGTGTGTGTGTGTGTGTGTGTAAACTGGATATAATGTTTTGGGTAGTAGGAACTGAGATAACAAGGTAAATAGGGCTTTAGTGTGAGAATTTATGTTAAACTGGATGGAATTGAGCTGTGTTTACTGTTTGCCAGACTTCGGTTTCCTATGGTGCCTGGTTTGGTCTCTCCTGTAGTCTTTGTTTTCCATAGAAGCTTCTTCTCAAATAGAGTGTGTGTCGTGTCCTGCTCTCTCAGTGCAAGTTGCCATTACTGTGCTGTAGTCCTGTGGTTTGGTGGGAAGGAAGTGTATTCGGTAATCCTATGAGTAAACCTCGGTTTTTTAGTGGCTTCAGTCCCTGCAGGCAAGAAAGCTAGTGGGGCCCAAGAGGCTTACTTGTCCTTCCCCTTAGGTCTGGGAAAGTGGTTTTCCTTGAGGGCAGGGTTCTTTTCTGGGGAATGGAAGGATCTGGGTTCATTTCAATTTGGTTCTTTTCCCTTCCTCCCACCTACCAGGAAGGGATTTTTTCTCAGATCTCCCTGAGAGCCTGGTGTGGCGCCTGGAGGGAAAAGTCATCAAAATGTGGCTTCCCCGCTGCCTGGGACCCCAGACTTTATAACCCTGAAGCTCCCCACACCCAGTCATCCAATTACCCTGAAGTGTTCTGACCCGGCTCCCCTGCAGCTTCTGTGCAGTGAACTGTGGTTCAGTGTCCGTCTGTCTCTCCAGTTTGGGGCATGGCCTTGCCCTGGGACCTTGACTCTCTGATGAGTCTTCATCTGGCTTTCCATTCTGTGTTTTTCTTGTTGTGAAGATGAGAGTAATGACTTCCAAGCTCTTTATATGTCAGAGCAGAAAGCAGAAGCCTATGTATATGTGTCTATTTTTAATTGAGATAAAACTATAATAGAATTCACAGAACTTGAGAATCCATTCAATGAGTTTTGATGATTGTAAAGCCTGTGCAAACACTACCCAAGACAAGATATACAGTAGACTCTCAGGTAACCGGCACCCATAGGGAATAGTAGATGCCAGGTCAATGTAGTTTCTGGTTGCTTGAGAGTTACTACTAAAAATAGGCCCAATACTATACCTCATACTGTACCATACCATACCATACCATAAACTCTATATTAACTTCATATTATTTAATTAGTTAAATACAGTAACTAAAAGCAAATGAGGACAAATAAAGACAAACTTAACATAACACAGTTTTATTATAAAAACAGCTTTTAGAATGCAGTGTGCAATTATAGTTAAATGGTAGTCAATAAACTTTTCAACTTGAACTTCACTAACAATTTTTTTTTAACTTCAAGTAACTTAGAAAAAAAAGACACACATACACACTTAACACTGTTACAGGAGGGGTAGAGTTTACTGGGTAGACATTTCATTAGCATCATCAGGATCTGATGATGTAGCTAAGACAGGATCAGAAGAAGTGGATGTAGATGGTTTGAATCTACATCGGTAGGTGATGCTATACTGGCAAACTTACAAGAAGCTTTCTTGAAAAATCAATAAATATCAACTTGCTTTGAGGCCCTATGCTTCTCACACAAAGTCAGGTTTTGCATGATGTGCAACTGCATAACATGCTGAGAAGTGAAGAACAGTTGCTGTTCTGCAAAAGCTATTACAGTTTCAAATGATGCAGGAGCTCTCTGCCAGGATACTTTTTCCACCTTGTATCCATTGTCATCATTCTCTTCCTCCTCTGCAACATTCATTTTTTTTCACAATTCACAATAGTTTCTATGGTATGTTCTGTGTTAAGTGTATGAGTTGCTGAAATAGCTTCATCCACAGCAGTCACTGAGTTGATCTTGAGACAAATTCATTTTGTCATTAGCAGAATCAACTGAGTCACAGATTTCACCATAAACTCTGCTATTGGCAGCTGCACTATTGACTGGAAATTCCTCAAAGTTGATTGAAGAGGAGGATTCCACAACATCACAGCTGGCCACAACATTCTCCAACATTTCCGTAATGTTTCACTTCTCGCAGAATCCCAAGCACAACTGACAGTGTAAACATCATATTTGAGATTATAATTTTTCTAAACGTCCAGAATTGTCCCTTCAAAATTAATCATTTTTCATATGAAGTCACGCTTGTGAAACATTTTTACAGTCTGTATCACTCCCTGATCCATTGGATCAGACTTGTGACATTGGCTGGAAGATAACATACAAAAGTGTTGCCATTAACGAGCTCTTCCTCAGGAGGACGTGCGTGACAGTTATCCAGGAGCCACAGAACTTACTCTTCTCTGGTTTTCCTTTCTTTCATAAAGTTCCTTTAACACTGAGGACAAACAAATAATGAAACCATTTGATAAAAATTTCTGGGCCCATCCAACTGTTACTCTGTGCATGATAATTTACAGGAAGGTTAGTTATGCATTTAAAGCATCTTGGTTTAGCAAATTTGCCAACTACACACAACTTTACCTTGTGATTTCCCAATGCATTTGTGTAAACAAGCAGTTATATGCTTTTTATTTAGCTTGAACCCGTGAGCTACCTTTCATTACCACCAGCCAAAGTAGAATTAGGCAGGCACTTCCACATTAATCCAGTCTCATCTGAATTTTAAATCTACTCGGAGGTCAAGCCATTTTCTGGAACCAATTCACTAGACATCATGAAGTGAAGCTGCAGCCTCAAAATCAGCCGAGTTTTCCTCACCTGACAAGTCCAGCTTCCAGTTGCTGTGACAAACCTTGAATCTGGTAAGCCAGCCACTTGAAAATGAACACTGACCTTCAAAGTTCATTTTCTCATGGAATTCTCTCACTTTTTCCTGCAACATGGATCCAGAATACAACCACCCTTGGACCTTTACACAGGGCCTGGCCAAGCACTTCTTTTTTGAGTGTATGAAGAGTATGATGCTTCTCCACACTCTTGTCACTCTCTGACTTAACATAAAGGTCCTTTATCCTCTGAGACTGAGCCTTACTCTCATCACAGATCATTGATGAACCGACATTAAATTCCTCCATGAGCACTGCACGACTCTCACCTTTCTCAAGCCTCGTGCATGCTCCCATCTCCTGCTTGACGGTAAGCCTATGCGTTCACACTTACTTGGGACCTGTTTCAGCATACTTGGGGTTGGGCAGGAACACAAAATTTAATAACAATAGACCCCAACTTACCAGTGTGCTTACAGTGGTAGACACATGTGGTGCATGAAATATGGACTTCCTCAAAGCTTGGTGCACGGCATGCCAAATTTAAACTTATATTTCCACTAGAAATTGATTTTATTTTAATTTTTATTTGAAGTATTATTTGATTTTTTGCCAGTTGCTTGAGATTGCCAGTTGCTTAGGTCCCGGTTAACGGAGAGTCTACTGTAAAACAGCTTCATCGCCTGAAATGTCTCCTCATGTCTTTTTCTAGTCAAGACTCCACCTTCCATGCTCAGAGGCAGTCACAACTGTGATTTTTATCACCATAGGTTGCTTTTGTGGTTCTAGAACTTCCCATGGGAGGGATGGTATGTGTTGAACCTGACCTCTTTTGCTTGGAGTAACAGTTTTGAGATTTATCCAGATGTTCTGTGATTTGTACTTAATTGCTAAAAAGTATTCTACTGTAATGAAGATATTCTCTTGTTTTGTTCTAGAAGATTAATAGTGTCAACACTAACATTTCACATAAATCCATCTTGAATTAATTTTCATGTAAATAGAAGCCAAGTTTCACTTTTCCCCTATATACTGAAATTATTGGTACAACACCATTTATTGGAAAGACCACCAGTTGCCCATTCAATATCAGTGACATCGTTGTCATAAATCAAGTGATCTTGTGATTTCTGGATTTGCTTCTAGACTGTTCCATTTCTTTTATCTCTGTGTACATCTTGTCCCAATACTGCACTATCTTAATTATTGTAGCTCTATAATAAGTCTTAAAATTTAAAAAGATGATTTCTCCATAATTGCTATTTTTTCTCTAGATTGTCTTGACTATTCCAGGTCCTTCACCTTGTCATATTAATTTTAGAATCAAAATGTCAGTTTCTGTAAAAAGTAGGGCTGTTGGGATGTTGATTGCATGATCTATAAATCAATATAGGAGAATAAGTATTTTAACAATCCAGGCATATGACATATCTCTATCTATTTAGGTCTTTTCAAATTTCTTTCAGCAATGTGGATATTTTTTTTGTTTTTTGAAGATTTTATTGTTTGAGAGAAGGTGAGAGAGAGAGAGAGAAGGGGGGAGGGCCCAGAGCAGTCTCCATAGTTGTACATCATTAGTTATGACATGGTTTCATTCCACACAGGTGGATGTGGGGCCCTGTGGGACAGGAACCAAACTGGGGGCTTCCCACATGGAAGGAGAGAACTTTTAATGCCATCCTATCCAACAGTTACCAGTTGCGCTGCAGTTCAGTATATGGGTTTGTATGGGGCCAGGGCTGGGAATCGAACCCTGGACCTTGCAATTGCAATGCAAGTACTCAACCACTGAGCTATCCTGGCATCCCTCAGCAATGTTTCATAGTGTTTTTATTGTTTGTTTGTTTTTTGTAGAGTCCTTGCATACCTTTTATTAACTTTATTTTTGGGGAAGCCGGGATGGCTCAGAGGATTAAATGCTCGTTTTGCAGCCCTGGGGACTGAGGATTGAATCCCAGCCCCAGCCCGTGCAGACCCATATGCTGAACTGGAGTGTGCTTCCCATCCTGGAGCCCCCAGTTTGGTTCTCACCCCACTGGCTCAGCCTCTGGCTTGAGGGGGCGTGGCTCCCATGAGGGAGGCCCCAGCCCAGCTCCCGCCCTGCACGGCCCCAACCCACCTGTGTGGAATGAAACCATGTAGAAAACTGATGATGTACAACTATGGAGACTGCTCTGGGCCCTCTCCCTTCTCTCTGTCTCTCTCTGTCTCTACCTCTCTGTGTCTCTGTCAAAAACAATAAAATAAATCTTAAAAAAACCACTTTATTCTTTGTGTTTGATTTTTGAAAATTTTATGGCAAATGGTATTGTGTTTATTTTCTAACCATTGATGAATATTTAGAAGTATAACATTTTTGCATATTGATTCTGTATCTCACAGCCTTGCTAAATTCACTTACTCCTGTGTTGAGAAACACTCTGGCTTTTCTATGTACCTAATCAAGTCACCCACGAATAAAGTGGGTTTATTTCTGCCCCAAACCCAGCTCTGTCTGGAGTCCCCCAGTTCTCCAGATATCCACCAGGGAGATCGCTAGCGCTTCCCTTAGCACCTGCTGGGAGGGGCTGGGCAGGTGCATGAGCAGGAGGCATCTGGCTCCCTCACCCACCCCTCACCTACCCACCAGGTCCAGGTTACAGAACCAGGGTCTGACTGGGACCACAGGCCCAGGGCTGTGATCCTCTGAGGAATGGGGGCCCTGTCAAAGTAGGGGTGCAGACCGTGTGGACAGGGAATGCTGGGTCAGCAGACTCCTGCATGTGACTTTGGCACCTGATTGTACCCCGTGCCCCATCCTCAGTTTTCCTACCAGAAGAGGGCACTGAGGAGGGCCAGAGTCGGGGCTGCTGTAGTGATTCTTCCTCTAGGCTCCGCATGTAGCCTGTAGCCTAGGTGGCCTTCCAGGGAGGAGGGAAGGCGTATGGGTCAAAGGTCAGAGCTAGGGAGAGCCGACTCAGGCTCCGTGCAGAGGCAGAGATGAGGCCGCAGCCCCACCCAACTCACTATGCCAGCCTGCAGCCCAAAACCACCACCTGGCAGACCAGAGGCCCTCTGGAGTCGTTCTGGGAGCAGAGTGGGGTGAGTAACAGGATGCCAGGGAGTCAGGGAGCCCCCATTCCCCACTTCACCCCCCTGGGCTCACCTGGAAGATATCCCAGGGTAGTCTGTGCTGCAGGTCTCTGTGTCCCTAACGGGGACTTCCACCTCCTGCAAGATGTACACAGGCTACAGAGGCTCTGGGGAGACAGGCTTCAGGAGAAGTAGGGACACCAGCCTTGCACTGTGGCAGTCACCCAGAAACAAACCCAGCACTTACACATGTGGATCACATGCTGAGACCTAGGTGACTTGGTTAATATAAAGTTGCAGTAATCAAGAGAGGACGGTATCAGTATGAGATGATGTATAGACCAATGAAACAAAAGTCCAAAAAGAGACCCACACATAATGATCAATTATGCTCAAGAGAGGAAAAGGGTGGTTTTTTTAATAAATCTTTCTGGAACAACTGTGTAATCTGTGTGGGAAAAAACATGAGCCTTGAAACTTGCCTTATAACCTACACAAAAATTCAAAACGGATCCTAGGGGTTTAAATGTAGATGTTAAAACTATAAAACAGGGAAGCCGGGATGGCTCAGTGGGTTAAGCACTCACTTTGCTGCCCCAGGGACCGAGGATTGAATCCTGGTCCCGGTCCGAGTGGACCCATATGCTGAACTGGGGAGTGCCCCCAGTTTAGTTCTCAGCAGGGTAAGACCCTGGCCCAGTTCCTGCCCTGTGCAGCCCCATGCCCACCTGTGGAATGAAACTATGTGGAAAAACCAATGATGTGCAACTATGGAGACTGTTCTGGGCCCTCCCCCTTCTCTCTGTCTCTGTATCTATCTCTCTCTCGCTCTCTCTGTCAAAAACAACCAAAATAAATCTTAAAAAAAAACCCAACTATAAAACATCTAGGAGAAATTATAGCATAAAATCTTCACAAACTGGAGGAATGCAGAGGGGACTCAAGAAAAAAATGACAAATGGGACTTCATAGAAATTTAAAACCTACTTTGATTACTTTCATTAAGATAATGAAAGTACAATCTACCTACTGGGAGAAAAATATTTGTAATATATGTATCTGGTAAAGGACTTGTATCCAAATTTAGAAAGGAAGGGGGCAGGGTGAAGGAAAGAAAAGAAAAACCTCTTGTAACTCACTAAAAAGACACAACTTCATTAAAAAGTGCACAACAGGTTTGTGCTAACGGTTCATCAGAGAAGCTCTATGAACGACCAAGAAGCATGTGACAAGATGTTCATCCTGCTTACTCATCAGGACACTGCTACACACCCACTGGAATGGCTAGAATGTTTCATGCTCTCTCGACTCTTCTTCCTCTTCCTCCCTTTCCTTCTGAACAGAGCAGCTCAGAGCCTGGAGTAGAACAGGTGAGGCAGGGGTGCTGATCACCCCCAATCAGACACCAGCACTGCCCAAGTGGGGGTCAGCATCCTCTGTAGGGGGAAGAAGGCAGGCCAATATGGAAAGACAAAAATTGGAACCAACTCTGTGGTGTGGAACTGGGATTAGGGAGGCTCATGTTTCAATATAGATATAGAACTATAGATGTGGTATGTGTACACATGTTGCACATGCATATACTCCTTTGTACATGCCATGCTCTGTGTGCATGCTTATGTGTATCTCTTGTGAGTGTGCACGTGTGAGTGTGTGTGCACATTCTCTAGATCTGACCCAGTGAACCCCCAGATCAATCAGTGCACCTTTACCAGGGTCTTGGGTCTGAGTACCATTTGCCCCTGAGAGGAGCTATGCCCTCTGGAGAAGTGACTGGACCAGGAAGGTACAGAGGGGTCAGAAATGACTTTGTGTAAGGAAGTACTCAAAGAGAGATGGAGATTTTCATAAAAAGACTTAAACAGTAACGTTCCCAGTGATACAACTGTAGCAGGAAGCTTAACACCCCATTGACACCCATGGACAGATCTACCAGACAGAAAATTAACAAGGAACAGCTGCCTTTAATGACACACTAGATCAAATAAACTTAATTGATATTTTTAAATCATTTCACTCCAAAGCAGAGGAATATACATTCTTTTCAAGTGCACATGTAACATTTTCCAAGATAGACCACGTTAGACCACAAAACAAGTCTCAATAAAATTAAAAAGCACCTTCTCTGATCACAACGGTATAAAACTAGAAATCAATTACAAGAAAAAAAAACTTGAAAGACACACAAACACATGGAAGCTAAATAGCATGCGACTGAATAAAGAATGGGTCATCAATGAGATCAAGGAAGAAATAAAAAACTACCTTACAACAAATGGAAATGAAAACACAATGACCAAAAATCTATGGAACACAGAAAAAGCAGTCCTAAGAGGGAAATTCATAGCAATAAAAGTCTACCTCAAGAAACAAACAAAAATCTCAAATAAACAATTAACCTTACACTTAAATTAACTAGAAAAAGAACAGCAAACAAAGCCCAAAGTGAGTAAAAGGAAGGAAATAATAAAGATCAAAGTGGAAATAAACAAAATAGAGTCTAAAAAAATAATACAGGGAAGCCGGGATGGCTCAATGGGTTAAGCGCTCACTTTGAAGCCCCAGGGACTGAGGATCTGGTCCTGGACCCGGCCTGTGCAGACCCACATGCTGAACTGGGGAGTGCCCTCAGTTCAGTTCTCACCGGGGTGAAACCCCGGCCCAGTTCCTGCCCTGTGCAGCCCCGCCCACCTGTGGAATGAAACTATGTGGAAAAACCAATGATGTACAATTATAGAGACTGTTCTGGGCCCTCCCCCTTCTCTCTGTCTCTATCTCTGTATCTCTCTCTGTCAAAAAACAATAAAAATAAATCTTAAAAAAAAATAATACTAATACAAAAGATCAATGAAATGAAGAGATGGTTCTTTGAAAATATAAACAAAATTGATACACCTTTAACCAGACTCATCAAGAGAAAAAGAGGAGCCAAATAAATAAAATCAGAAATGAAAGAAGAGAAAGTGACAATTGACCCACAGACATACAAAGGATTGTGAGAAAATATTACAAACAATTCTATCACAAAAAATGTCAATTTGGAAGAAATTGATAAATTCCTAGAAACTATCTTCCAAGACTGAATCAAGAAGAAACAGAAAATCTGAACCGACCAATTACTACTAATGAAATAGAATAAGTTATCAAAAAGCTCCCAACAAACAAAAATCCTGGACCAGATGGTTTCACAGGTGAATTTCACCATTCAGAGAAGAATTAACACCTATTCCTCTCAAACTATTCCAAAAAATTTAAGAGAAAAGAAAGTTCCCAAGCTCATTTTATGAGGCCACCACTACCTTGATTCTAAAACCAAAGACATTACCAAAAGAAAGAAAAGAAAAGAAAGAAAGTAAGAAAGAAAGAAAGAAAGAAAGAAAAAGAAAGAAGAACGGAAGAAAGAAAAGGAAGGAAGGAAGGAAGGAAGGAAGGAAGGAACGAAGGGAGGAAGAAAGGAAGGAAATTATAGGCTGGTATCCCTGATGAACATAGATACAAAATTCCTCAACAAAATATAGCAATACTAGGGGAAGCCGGGATGGCTCAGTGGGTTAAGCGCTCACTTTGCAGCCCCGGAGACTGAGGATCGAATCCCGGCCCCAGCCCGTGTGGACCCATATGCTGAACTGGGGTGTGCCCCCAGTTCGGTTCTCACCAGGGTGAGACCCCGGCCCAGTTCCTGCCCTGTGCAGCCCCACTCCCACCTGTGGAATGAAACTATGTGGAAAAACCAATGATGTGCAACTATGGAGACTGTTCTGGGCCCTCCCCCTTCTCTCTGTCTCTGTATCTCTCTCTGTCAAAAATAATAAAAATACATCTTTAAAAATATAGCAATACCTTAAAAGATCAATAAATCAATTGGGATTTATTCCTGAGATGCAAGGTTGGTTCAATTGCTAGCTGCAAGTCAATTAACATGATATACCACATAAACAAAATAAAAGATAAAAATTATATGATCACATCAATAGGTAGAGGAAAAACACTTGACAAAATCCACCATTGATTTATGATCAAGACTCTCAGAAAAGTGGGAATAGAGGGAACATATCTCAGCATAATAAAGGTCATGTACTACGACCCATGGCTAACATCATAGTCAGCAGGGGAAAGCTAAGCTCATTCTCCTTAAATCAGGAACAAGACAAGAATGCCCATTTTCACCACTTTTATTCACATAGTATTGGAAGTCCTAGTCACAACAATTAGACAAGAAAAAGAAATAAAAGGCATTCAAATTGGCAAGGAAGATGTAAAATTGTTATTATTTGCAGATAACATTATACTATATATAGAGAACCCAAAAGATTCCACCCCAAAACTATTAGAACTGATAAATGAATTCAATAAAGTAGCAGAATACAAAATTAATATTCAGAAATCTGTTGTATTTTCATACACCAATAACAAACTGTTAGAAGGAGAAATTAAGAAAATAATTCCATTTACAATTACATAAAAAATTACCTAGGAATACATTTAACCAAGGAGGTAAAATACCTATACTTGGAAAACTGCAAGACACCGAAGAAAGAAACTGAAGAAGATATAAATAAATGGAAGCATGTACCATGCTCATGGATAGGAAGAATTAACATTGTTAAAATGTCCATACTACCAAAAGCAATCTATAAATTCAATGCAATCTTAATCAAAATACCAATGCTATTTTTCACAGAACTGGAACCAATAACCTTAAATTTTTTAGAACTACAGAAGACCGTGAATAGCCACAGCAGTCTTGAGAAAGAAGAACAAAATTGGAGGTACCAGGCTACCTGCTATCAAACTGTAGTATAAGGCTATACTAATCAAAACAGCATGGCATTGGCATAAAAACAGACACATAGATAAATAGAACAGAATAGAGAGCCCAGAAGTAAACCCATGCCTATATGGTCATTTAATTTATGACAAGGAGGCAAGAACATACATTGGGGTAAATACAGTCTATTCATTAAATGATGTTGGGAAAACTGGATGGATAAAAAAAAAAAAAGAAAGAAACTGGACCACCTTTTTACACCATATACAAGAATAAACTCAAAATGGATTAAAGACTTAAATGTAAAACCATAAAACTCCTAGAAGAAAAAATAGGCAGTAAACTTTCTGGTGTTCCTCTTACTGATATTTTTGCTGATCTCTGTGGGTAAGGTAAACAAAAGAAAAAATAAACATATGGGACTGCATTAAACTAAAAAGGTTTTGCACAGCAAAGGAAACCAACAACAAAACAAAAAGACAGTTTACTAAATGAAGAGAAGATATTTGCCAATGATACATCTGATAAGGGTTTAATATCCAAAATTTATAAAGAACTCATACAACTCAATACACACACAAAGGCAGAGGGCTTAAATAGACATTTTTCCAAAGAGGACATACAGATAGCTAACACACATATGAAAAGATGTTCAATGTCACTAATCATCAGAGAAATGTAAATTAAAACCACAATGAGAGTTCCCTATCAGAAAAGTAAACTCTCGTGCACTGTTGGTAGGATTGCAAATTGGTGCAGTCCCATGGAAGATAGTTTGGATTTTCCTCAAAAATTGAAAATAGAAGCACCATATGACCCAGCAATTCCACTTCTGGGTATTTACCCAAAGAAATTTAACACACTAATTAAAAAAGATATATGCACTCCTATGTTCACTGCAGAGCTATTTAAAGCCAAGATATGGAAGCAACTTAAGTGTCCATCAATAGACAACTGGATAAAGAAATTGTGCTGCATATATACAATGGAATATTACTCAGCCATAAAAAAATGATATTTTACCATTTGCAACAATATGGATGGACATAGAGGGTATTATGCTAAGAGAAATACGTCAGACAGAGAAAGACAATGAATATGATTTCACTTATATGTGGAGTCTAAAGAACAGAATAAACAAACACAACAGAAACAGACTCGTAAATACAGAGAACAAACTAGTGGTTGCCAGATGGGAGGGGCAGAGGGCAGGGTGAAAAAGGCGAAGGGATTAAGGACAAATTGGCAGTTACAAAACAGTCACGGGGATGTCAAATACAGCAAAGAGAATATAGTCAATAATATTGTAATATATTTGCATGGTGTCAGATGAATACTTATCAGGGTGACCACTTTGTAAGTTACACAAATGTCTAGCCTCTATGTTGTACATCTGAAACTAATACCACATTGAATGTCAACTGTGACTGGAAAATTAAAAAAAAATTTAAAGTAATATGTTACGGAGTGGCAGTGGGGTGTGAGTTGGAGGTGGTAGTACAGGTTGCGTGGGAGGTAGTATTTTGAGTAGGGTAATCACTATCCGCTTGCCTAAAAACATTTCAATGCCCATTTTTTATAAGTTCTTTGCTGGCCAGCATATGGATTCAGCCTATGCACTACATGAGATCTTTCACAGGGAATGGTTTTTATTTTACAGATAAAAATAAAACAAAATAAACAAAGACAGAGAGAAGTCAAGGTACTTGGATTTGTGCAAGGTTAGGGCCAGGATCTAGGTTTCCTGACTCCCATCCCTTTGCTCTTTCTATCACCATGCAGCGTTTATCTGTGAGAACCATGTACCCTGGTCCTAGCAGCATGGCCAGTCTTTCCTGACTTATGCCAAAGGCCAGGGAAACCCAAGCAGGGTGACCAATATCATGTTCTTGATAGCTCAGAGCCACACTCCCTGACAGCACCCTCACCCTGAGTATGCACAGAGCTCATAACACGCTTCTCGATGATTGGCTAGAAAAGAATGAATCAAGCAGCCTTTATCTGTTGCTGTAGAAACTGTGTGTGTGTGTGCAATTGGACAGAGATTTTCCAGGAATCTAAGGACCTCCCTGCTGGGGTGACTCTTCGTGGAGAATTACAAAGGGTTTGGCAAAACTAGTGAGTCTCAGGCCACAGGTGCCATGGAAACCCAGCCAGGTCAGCTTAGACCAAAAACGGTCATTTGGTCCAATTCCCAACAGTTCATCTCTCCCTCTCTATGTCAGAGACCTGGAAACACATACTAGCCTCAAAGAAAGCCACTAGGTCATGTGTGATGGACTTGGGCCACTCTCACAGACTGTAGTATTAGCTCTGTTGACTGGATAACAACATTGACTAGGTACTCCTTTATCAAAAGGATTTCTTCAGGAAAAGGAAAGAGAAAAGGTGATGACAGTCTCAGAACATAAGGACTCAATGGGCTACATGCACATTCTCACTATATGCCAACATGAAGGGGTCTGTGTGTGTGTGTGTGCGTGCTTTTGTTTGTTTATGGCAGGGAGACAGGAACTTAGAACCATAGAGTTTTATAAAAAGGAACTTAGGACCACAGATGATTTCAAGAAGCCCAGCTTCCCCCACAGACCTCCCAGCCTGATCAGTTTCCTTCAAGTTCCAGTTCATCTTCATCAGCTCATTGCATCATCTTTGGTTCTACTCTTGGAAAAGTACTTTAATACCATTGACACAGTAAAACATTTTATTTTGTCACCATAGAAAGAATGCATGTTCATTGCACACAAGTTAGAAATTGTTGAAGAATACAAAGAAGAAACTTACTGTAATCTGATCACTTGACAATAATTAGTAAATGGAAATAAAACCCCAGTCTATTTTTTATGATTTAAAATATTTAAAAACAAAACAAAACTGGATCATACTGTTAAAAAAAAAAAAAAAAGGGACACAAATACAGAAGGTGACAAAACAACTTACCTGTATTACAATTGTGTGAAACGAGCTCCCTGGAGGGGGTGTGACTGACCTGCCCCTTTGGGAATGAGTGGTGACTGTAAGACTAATGGCACAGGGACTGCACACAGCATGGCACTCTAGCTGACAAAGTCCCACAGGGGTACAGGGTGACAGTCCGATAGGTACACTGGAAGTGAACAATGAGGTGAATGGATGGAGGTGGTGGAGCCGGGTCCTCACTGTTGGCCGGTTGCAGACAAGCGGGAGGAGGTGAGAGTGCTCCCTGTGGTGATGGAGTAGAGCTGGAGACGTGAGTGTAAAGTCAGGGTTAGCTTCACCTAGACACAGAAGGACACATATGAAGTTATTTATAGATACGTCCATACACCAGTTACTGCCCCCATGTTTCCTTGCTCTCTCATTTGAGGGCCTAGAGGTAAGGGCACCCCCAGAACAACCAGCATACCAGTGCCCAGACCAGGGTTTCTAACCACATCTCCAAAGAAAGGAACCAAAGTCCTTAGAGAAGTGGCCGAAGCTGGGACTGAGGCAGGAAATGTACAAGATGAGCGTGCAGTCTGAGAAACTGTAGCTGCCCAAAGGAGCCTAAGGAGATAAGACAATTAAATGTCATGTGGGCTCCTGGATAAGATCTTGAAACAGAAAAACGACATTAGATAAAAAGTAGGGATATCCAAAAATACTATGGACTTTAGTTGATATATCGTATTGACTCTATAGTTATAACAAATAAATCATACTATTATAAGATATTAATAATAGAGGAAATTGATCTAAAATTAAAAAGTATGCTCATATTTTTTAAAATGGAAATGCAGAAATACAGTTCCAGGGGAAGCCGGGATGGCTCAGTGGGTTGGGCGCTCGCTTTGCAGCGCCGGGGACCAGGGATCGAATCCCGGCCCCGGCCCGTGAGGACCCATATGCTGAACTGGGAGCTCCCCCAGTTCAGTTCTCTCTCTCTCTCTCTCTCTCTCTCTCTCTCTCTCTCTCTCTCTCTCTCTCTGTCAAAAATAAATAAATAAATAAAAATATATTAAAAAAAAAAAAAGAAATACAGTTCCAGGCCCAGACTGAGCCTGGTAGAGATATCTCAGGCCCTATGATGGGCATCTCCAACCAACCCACCCTCCCCAATGTCGCTGCCCCCCCAAGCCCATCCCCGGGCCCTGTGGTCTCCACCGCAGAGACAGACACCGCAGCAGCTGCCCAACCTGGGGCAGCACTTCCTAACCGTCGACTCTGTCTGGCCAGAGCCCGATGACCGAGCTGATTAGGGGTCTCTGGGAGGGACTAGGACTTTCCTGTCCCCAGCTCCAAGTTACAGGCTAGGTGAAAAGGTCCATCTAGGTCAGTGATGCCTCTTAGATGGGGAAAGACTGAGGTATGAAAGGGGGCTGTCTGACAATTCACCAGGACACACCTTCCCTGGCAGAGACTTAGCTCCTCTCTGCCAGTACCTGGCCAAGAGCTGACACTTAAAAGTGTGTGTTTCACATTTGCCCTAATGATGAATAAGGTCAGCAGAGGCACTGCCCTCCCAGGCACCGGGAGGCCTGATATTGCCCAGTGCAGGGGTTGGGAGCAGGAGTGCAGGAATCATGGACCCCCCATCCCCCCACTGTCAGTCCTAGGTCCCCACAGGAAGGGACTTCAAGGCCCTCACCTTTCTGGGCTTAATTAGCCTCCAGTATCAGCCCCTTCTGCCCACCTGAAACCCATCATGCATGTGGCAAGCATAAGGATGGCCCTCCCAGACGTCCTCATCCCAATCCCTGGCACCTGTGATTACGGACCTCACAGGGCAGTCATCGCAGCCGCGATTAAGCTGATGGCCTTGAGGTGAAAGGTCTTCCTGGGTTTTCCAGGTAGGCCCCATGTCCTCAAAGGAGTCCTTAAATCACAGAATCTTTCCCGGCTGTGCTCAGATGGATGGAAGGATGAAAGCGGGGTCAGAGACATGCCCTATGGCTGCCTTTGAAGATGGAGCGCAGGGCAGGAGCTGAGGAATTTGCGGCTTCCCTAGAAGTTGGAAAAGGCCAGGAAACTGAACCTCCCCCCCAGAGCCTCCAGGAGAAATGCAGCCCTGCCCACACGGGATTTTAGCCCTGTGAGACCTGTCAGACCTCTGACCTCCAGAACCAGCAGCAAATACGTGTGTCATTATACCACTGAATTTGTGGTAATTTCAAACCCAGATAATTTCCCTGGTAAATTTACCGAACATTTCAGGAAGAAGTGATACCAAATCTACAATGTATTCTGGAATGTAGAAGGGAAGGGAACATACGAAATCCTTAAGTAAGACCAGGATTACTGACATCAAAATTAGTCAAAGACATTACATAAAAAAGAACTGCAGACCAGTATCACTCATCAATATAGACACAGATTCCCCGACAAAATATTAGCAAATTGAATCCAGAGACATAGAAGGGATCTAAATAATACATCATGACCAAGACCAAGAGAAGTTTGGTTGAGAAAATGAAAGATGTTATAAGAAAAGACAGACAGGGGACGCCGGGGTGGCTCGGTGGGTTAGGTGCTCACTTTGCAGCCCCGGGGACCGAGGATCGAATCCTGGCCCCGGCCTGTGCGGACCCATGTGCTGAACTGGGGAGTGCCCCCAGTTCAGTTCTCACTGGGGCGAGACCCCGGCCCAGTTCCTGCCCTGTGCAGCCCCGCCCACCTGTGGAATGAAACTATGTGGAAAAACCAATGATGTGCAACTATGGAGACTGTTCTGGGCCCTCCCCCTTCTCTCTGTCTCTGATTCTGTATCTCTCTCTCTCTCTGTAAAAAACATAAATAAATCTTTTTTAAAAAAAAGAAAAAGAAAAAAAGAAAAGACAAAGAAACCAGTGTCCCTGCTGTACAGACACACCTACAACCCTTACTCCAATTCTACCAAATTGAATTCCTCAAAATACAGAACGGATGACACGTCATGGTCAAGTACAATCCATCATAGGAATGAAAGATTGCTTTAACATGTCAAAATCAATCCATGTAACCCACCGTGTTAACAAACCAGAAAACCAATGCTATTGTCAAACCCTTAGGTGCTGAAAAGAATCTTACAACATTCAACGCCAATTTCTGATGAACAGAAATTCTCAGCAAATCCGTCAAGACAGTGTGCAGTTTATAAGGACAAATGGAGACCAATGCCACGGAAGAGAGCCCAGCAGTGGACCTAGAGAAGCCCACTGAGTTCTGAGAGATGACAGGGGACTTCAGTGGGTAAAGGGTGGGTCAACGAATGTGCTGAAACACTGGACACTTCTATGG
>PVKE010021576.1:0-26379 GCA_004027555.1 Craseonycteris thonglongyai
AAAAATTGAAACTCAACGTGGTCACTGAGGATAAATAATATTGATTGATAATAATACTGTTAATACAAAAGAAAGGAAGCTACCGTATGACACTACCAAATATTCAAACTAACTGACTGTGTTCTTCGATGAGTGGAGTCGTAACTGTTGCGTTCACGCGTTGCGTCCGGTGACAAGTGTAACACATAAGTCAAAATGTATTGTCTGGGTGGGCGGAGATCACAGTGTCAGGCTGTCAGAATTCTAGGAATTTATGACCTTGGCAAATTCCCAGAACGCATTAAACTATTGCTAGAAAGTTTTGTCTTCTACAATTGCTTCAAAGTCCATGGTACACGGAATTCCATCCCAGACATTGCGAGCGATCGATGATCGACCAAAATTGGCCTCGCGATCGACCGGTCGACCACAATGGACTTGTTGGCCACCCCTGCTCTAGATCATTGTACAGAACCTTGGCTTTTTCACAAATGATTGTTTCAGTTATTACATCACCAGCAAGCTGTTGTTCATTAATCCAAACTAAGAGGAGTTTTTCCATTTCTTCCATAGATTTCATTCTTCTAGAGCTTAGTGTTGTAACTCCTTTTGCCACATCAGCTGCTTTGATAGCTTCTTTATTTTTCAAAATTGTAGAAACAGCTGATTTCAGTATTCCAAACATAACAACGAGATCAGTCACATGTGTATCACTTTCATGCTTAGTGATAAGATCTTTCTTGTTTGTTTTTTTTGGGGGGGGGGTTCCCATACTGGGAGTCGAATAAGATCTTTCTTAACCTCAATTGTAGCTCTAACAGCTTTCTTCTTACTCTTACTGTTCTCATTGTGCTTATTAGGTCCCATGGCGAATCATTACTTTTTGTTATATAAAAAAATAACGCAAAATTGGCACACAATTAGCAATGAAAATCACTCAAGATATAGCTTCGGACATTTGTTACTTAAGTAACAAAGCATAGGGGTGGCTGGAAACCATTATACGCATTTATACGCATAAACCAGAGTATAAGAGAGGTAACTATAGCAATGGCTTGGTTGTACAGTATGATGGGGTAGGGGTTGCTGCCTTTACAAGCTGTGTTAGACCAATTCCCCTGCACCCCTCTCGAAGTATACCTCACACAAACAACTGGGCGTTCAGATAAAGCTACGGCTGTACAGTCAATATGTCCCATGTGAACAATGTGTTTATGTTCAGATTCCAAAGCAGCGTTCGAATTCTGAGGCACAATTTGCTTGATTTTTTGTTTGGCTTCTAAGCTGTTCGAGTTTTGGGGTGTTCGGATTTCAAGGTATCACTAAGTGAAAAACCATTTGTATATAATATAGCAGCCCATTGTGACATATAATTGCCATGTTTCATGTATAACTTTCTGGAAAAGTATCTCTGTTGCCTTTGTGGCCTCAGGGATAAATACACCCTATAGAAGTATAACAGCATTGGTATGTCTGTCACCTGAAAATGGAGTTGAATATGTATATTTGTAAGGAAAGTGTTGTGGTAAAAATATTGCATAGCTTAATAGGCATATTATGATCACTGGTTTTTCTAAATTTAAAAAAGTTTAAACCAGGGGTGTCCAACTTTTTGGCCTGCTTGGGCCACATTGAAAGAAGAATTGTCTTGGGCCACACATAAAATTCACTAACACTAACGATAGCTGATGAACAAAAAACAAACCCCCCAAACAAAAAAAAATCTCAAAATGTTTTAAGAAAGTTTATGAATTTGTGTTGGGCCCCATTCAAAGCCATCCTGGGGTACATGTGGACAAGCTTACTTTATACAACTTTATTGAAGTATGATTTATATTTATTTAATCTTAAATTTTACCTATAATTTCTTATAAGGAGGTTGTCTTTATTTTAAAATGAGTCCGAGAGGACTGAGAAATGGGAGAAGATGACTTTCATTACATAAGGAATTATATTATGCTTTATAATAAAAAACAATAGGATTTTCAAGTTCCTAATATTTAAATTATGTACACTAAATTTTTTGTTTAAATTGTGCATTGCTTTAGTGGAATGTAACATTTCAAAAAGATGTCTTAATATGTTTTAAAGGGGTGTTGGAACTCTTCAGTAATGTGATATAAAATAGGATATATGCTGATTTTTCTGATCTCTACATGCTGGGCTTTTTTTCTTCGTCTTTAGATAGGGCATGGTAATATAGTTTCTGTTATTTTTCATCTTGTTGGTCCAGGAATCTCTTCTTGTCTTGAGGTGAAACTCAAAATTATGTGTGTTTGAACGAATACTCATAAGTGCTGCTACTTTTGATTTTGTACTAAATTGTGTGTTATCTATACAAATTAGGTAGTGTCAACTTTTTTTTTTAAATCCCAAGCAATATTTTCTTTTATGTTTGAGAGTGAACTTGCATGGTTGATTAGGATGTTCACCTTTTAAAGAAAAAATAAAGAGAAAATCTAGTTTATTCTTGTGAATTCTAAAATATTTTGGTTTCAGGGCCTAAGTTTTCTTTGCCTGCTATTATGTCCAAAGTGAATGTCCAGTAATAGTTAATAACTCATGTGGTAATTCAATTATTTTGATAAAAGTTTTAAACTGTTTTTCACAATTTTCTTACCAGTATATGTGGGAAAATTTCATGTTTTTTATTTTCATTTTTTTGGATCTTGTAGATAATTTTTCATCCTGTTCCACTTTTAGCCAGATCTTTGAAGGTCACTTGAACCCCTTGTTTGGATTTCTTGTAGCATGTAAGTAGTGATATGTCACACTTCATGTGTAGTTCTATTAATTTTTTGTGAATATACTGCTGTGGAGTGCAAAATTGTGTTAGGATGATGAGTCTTCAAAATTGCTGGTGTTCTGGTATTGAACCACATAAAGCATTTTCTAGAATTTTTGTGAGAGACAAATCAACATAGATCCAGATTTCTAGAAATGTGACATTTGATTAATTGCTTAATGATTCAAATTACCCTTTGAGATTTTATGTAAGTTTTTTTTTGTGATAATTCATTCAGAAATAGCCTCTTTAAATTTAAATGTTCTTTTTTTAAAGAAAATGGGCAGATGATAAATTACCATGAAAGCTACACTTAGAAATGTTTTTTGTATTGTCAGATTTGATTTAGGGCAAAAACAATTTTTTTTTTGAGATGTTGACACTTGAATGAGTAAAATAGTTTTGTTTTTTTAACCTTAATTTAAAATTTTAGTGTGTTTGGAGTGGTTAAAGAAATGATGTATTTTTAGCTTTTGGACAATAGATGGCAGTATGTGATCACAACAGCTATAATATACGTGAAAAATGAATTTCATGATACAAATAGTCTTGTGATAAAATTGTTAGATGTCATTCATTTAGGTTAACACTTAATTTTTAATGATTTATTACTTTTTAAACTTTTTATTAGTATTTACATGAGAATTGGAAAAATTGACCTTTTCCGAGGCAGTATGACCCTGTGCAGATAACAGTCCACAATATGCACGAGAGACCAGATGTGAAATCATTCATTCACTGACTTACTGCTTGACTTCATTTCTCTGTTGTCCTAACTGGGCTTGTCTTAGACGGTAATTATTGTCCTCTTGCCTATAGGAGCTGACTGAGGTAGGAGCTTTTGAATCTAGTATTTTTTATCTTTACCATTATTACATTGCTTTCATACTTACTAAAAGCTAACCCTTGCTAAAAAGTGCAACTTGAATTTCTCATTAGTTCTCAGATCTATTAATATATGTTAAGGTTGAAGAGGTTTACTGTTGAAAGAGAATGAAGTGAACTACAGCCCTGAAAAATGTCCCCGCCAATTTGTCTTTTCACAACGTGTGTTTGATGGTTAATTTAAGGGAGATGATTTTAATGCCCAGATTTTTGCAGAGATTTTCCTGTTGATCCTTCCTTCAGTGTCGCTAGGTTGGTGATTCTCAAATTTAAGAGTTTCTAAGAATTTTTGTACAGTATTAAACACACAGATTCATGTTTATCTTAAATATGGTGATTTAATGGCTTTTTTTGTTGTGGTTGGTGTGGTGATTGTGACAGTACATTAGATCACCTAATCTGATCCTTTGAGATCCTAAGTCTTTGCATGCATTGCAACTCTACTTACCCTGCTGCCATTCAGCTCATTTCCCCTGACTTAGAGACATGGAGAGAGCAGTACCCCGGCTAGTTCCCATCATAGTATAATTGATCTGTTTTACATGTTTTCTCCCAGGGTATTCCAGTTCCAATTGTCTTAGTCACCTGTACCTTCGACATCTCAAAGACACTGTTGATTAGTGTCTGGTTAATGTCTATAGTCAGCTATTAATATTAACTCAGACTATAAAACAATATTGCCATATATTAGCTATATGACTTTGGGCAAATGACAATATCTCTGTTTCAGTATCTTTATTTATTTGATGAAGATGACAACAATAGTCCTTTCTAAAGATTAAGTGGGATTCCATGTGTGTTTGGCATTATTATTACCATTGCTAAACATTGGACCTGTCACAAAATAGGAATTTGGTTTTTTCTTGTGTGTGTGTGTTAGTGAAGAAGTAAAAACAATTTTTTGACTATATTGTATTGACAACTTTTATCTTTATAGCAGGATTAAAAAAACAGTATATTCTAAAAGTTAAGTTAATGTAATATGTGTCTGTGTATGTGTGAATCCCTTGAGTTTTTCAGTGGAATCCCGTGTAGGCGACTGTCAAGTCCAGTCTACATAACCCGGACATGTCTTGGATATGATCCTCATACTATCATTTTTCCTGACATGGACACTACAAATTATATCGAATCAGAAGTCTAATTTAATCTATTTTAAATTGGAAGCAGTAATTGCTTTCATTTTAATGGGATTGAATTCAGTATTAGGAATTTTGATGTTCTTTCAAACTGAATAAAATTTGGCTATATACGTATATTTTCATGTATTGTGTGTCTGCCTGTGTTCTTGCAGAGAGAAGTGAGCTTGGAGTATGACTTGTATTCAGATGTTGAGTTATTTGCAAGAATGGGTAAGGGAGCATTGTACAAGGGTGGTGGTGGGAATGGCACTTCTCATTCTTTTTTCCCCTTTCTACTGAGGGAATAAAGCAGAGAGAAATAAAACTAAGGGCCTTCAAAACATGATTTTCATCCATTCAGAAATAGGGGAAGGAAACTATGAATCTCTAGAGAAGATCTGGAATGTTGTTGACTGTTGAGGGTAAGCATCCAGTCCTCCTACTGATGAAAAAATAACTGTGGGTGAAATGAAATCCTTCAAAAATTTATTCTTAACATTATATTCAATTTTTTCCACTAAGTCATTTTTAGAAGTAGGTAAGTTTACCAATTTTCGTGTTTTATACCGTGCTTTTTAAAAACCATGTTATGAATAAGAGGTGAGGCTAATTAATGGCCTAAATACATTTCTGAGCTAATGTCTGATTATTGCCTTTGATCAGGGATTCTGTTTCACAGAAGATGTAGTATTTGGGCCATCCCTCCGGTTCTCTTTGCTTTCCCTCCTTTAGTGTTTTTGGTAACAATTTTAGCTATCATCATATTAGCTGTTGTCTTCCTTCTTGCTTTTTAATTGAGTTGCAGTGTACTTTAAGATGGAATCATTACTTATTAACTGTGATTTTGAAATTTGCTCTATGAATAACTACTTGATGACTGCAGTTTGAGTAAAATTTATAGCAACAACTGAATCAAAGATAAACATAGATCAGTGAGAATATTTTCTTCTTTCCTTGTGAGGGCTGAATTGTTAGCTTATAAAAATGAAGGAACTGTGAGGGTGCTTTAGCATAAATATGGTGCAGTCTAATGAAACCCTTCAGGAATCATTGAGAGGTGTAAAAATGGAAGACATTGAAAAGGTATACAGATCCGAATACAAGATTAAGTTACGGCAAAGAAGCTTTAGGGAGAGCATTTGAGGCTTATTTCCATCTCATTTGTGGCAACTTTTTATCTTTTGACTTAGCTATGTTGCAAATCATGTGCAAGCCATGAACAAGGCTGTTTTTCCGGGTTGTTTGGGGTGGGGGTGTGGGTGGGGAACGCTTTGCAGTTTTAAATGCAGGTTTTTTTTTCTTCTTCCTATTAGCATAGAGATAGGAAGAATATTGGATTAAGAGTTTTTGCATTTGTGAAATGTAAATGGGTGTGTGAATAGTCAATGTGTATTCTTCATGTAATAATTTAAATATAAATATCTTCTAATGTATGTAAAGTACATTGTAAAAACAAAATTATTTTGCAAAATCTTATGCAATGTAGAAGTGTGTGCATTACTTGTAACATAGGATAATTATGGGATTTGACTCATAATATTTAGGGAATTAATGTTGGTGTTTAAAAACTAGAAATTTTGAGCCAATGATAGCTCAACCATTCTTTATTTTTCAGATTAGTCTTTTTATTTATGCCTTAAAAATTATTTTCTGCAGTAACAGTTGACATTCAACATTATATCAGTTTCAGGTGTACAGCACAGTGGTTAGACATTTATCGACTTTATGCCGTGATCCCCTTGGTTTAGTACCCACCAGACACTGTACATCTACACATAGTGTTGCAACATTATTGACTATGTTTTCTATGCTGTTCTTTACATCCCTGTGACTATTTTGTAACTACTAATCTGTATTTCTTAATCCCTTCACCTTTTTCACCCAGTTCCCCAGTGCCCACCTTTTTCATCCAGTGCCCCACCTGTGGCAACCATCAGTTCTCTGTGTTCATTATTCTAGTTATTTGTTCATTTATTTTGCTTTTTAGATTCCACATATAAATGAGATCGTATGGTATTTGTCTTTTACAGTCTGACTTACTTTATTTAACATATATTACACTATAGGTTCATCCGTGTTATCTCAAATGGTAATATTTCATCCTTTTTTTTATGGCCAGGTAATATTCCATTGTATATATGTACCACATCATATTTATCCAGTTGTGTGTTTATGGACACTTGAGTTGTTTCCACATCTTGACTGTTGCAAATACTGCTGCAATAAACATAAGGGTGCATATGTCTTTTTTGAATTAGTGTTTTGTATTTCTTTAGATAAATACCCAGAAATACCTCAAGCATTCTTAACTGAAGGATGTTGGATCAGTTATTACAATTTTCTAAGCCTTTGTTTTCTTTGAAATGAAATGATGGTTTTTCAATCTCAAGAAGTTGAAATGAAAAACATATAAACATAAGGTAATATTTTAGTTTTTGAAAACATTTATAAATTAAAAATAACATTTTTTATTAAGATTCAATTAAATTATAAGCTGATGTTTTTTGCATTTCTTCCTTTCATCTGTTATTAAAGGTATTTTTGTATAATATAGGAGCTCAGTTCTTAAATATACCAAGAGGTGGCACTGTTTACCTATGTTTAATATTTTAATTTGTATTTTGATGAAAAAATGTTGGGTGTTTTTATCTGCAAATGTATTAAATTGAGGTTATATATTTTTTTACATTTAATTTTCTGTTTTGTAAATGCATCTTCAATTCAGGTAAGGTTTCTCTTGGACCAGGTTACATTTTAATTTTGAAATGGTTTGGAATTTCACATATTTAATAATCATTTTGTAGACATAAACTCCTGTAGAAAGAATATAGTATAATTAATGATAAAGCCTTCTATTAATGTGACAGCTAATGTTTCATGGAAAACATAGTTGCTTTTGTGTAGTGAAAGCCATTAATTTTTTAAGCCTCTAAAAACAATCTCGTGATTAAAACATACAGCCATAAATAAATGATTTGTGTGGCTTTTGGGTCACACCACATAGGTTTATGCATTTTGGAATGTTATTTTATGTTAAAAGTACCTTTGAAAATTTAGCAAAATCCTTTCATTGCTTGAATTTCTTACTGGCAGTGTTATGATGAAAGGAAAATATCTATATTCTATGAATAGCTTCTCTTGGTAAGAAATGCAAAAATTAGATAATGTGAATTTGACTTGAAGTGAGGATTATTTACATTAGCAGGATGTGATAAATATATCTCCCACACAGTTAGGTGAAAACCTCCTGATTGTTCATTCATAGAGCATATTACATCCAACATAGTTTATGACCCAAGCAAGATAATACAACTATAATAGGATATTTTTATGTCCAATTAAAGCTAGCTATAGTTTTTCAGTATAAGCAGAATTTGCCAGTGATTTTTACTGGAAGTAGAAAAGCACAAAACATGTCTGCTACTAATGTGAAATGCTTGACTCTTGCTTTGGGCATAAGGATTATCTATTTGAAGTGTGTTTTCACTGTTTTTTATTTATTTTTTTAATATAAAAGTAGAAAATATTTTGAGTAAACCTAACTTGTACTTCAGTTCTTACTGTTTTTATCACTTTTACAGTACTAATCCTTAGAAATAGAGTTTACATCTTTTCTCAGTAAAAACTCATAACTCTGAAGTGACTGCCTCAGTTACTGAAAGTATGTAGTTTGGGGAAAGTGGAGACCTCATACCTGACCATTAGAGGTTTTATGTTCATGTGAGTGTATGTGCTTATATTTAAGTGTTCACTCTTGTTGTTGCCTTTGTTGATGTTGGTAACATGATATGTATGCGATTTATCTTACTATTTAAAAAATGCATAACTAAAGGAGGATTTGATTATTCAGCAACTGTTCCAGTAGCTAAAGACTATCATTTAGACATTTTCTTTCAGTATTTGACAGTTCTTCTGTGAGCTATGAATAGTATGAAACATAGGAATGTGTAGTGTGACACTTTACTACTTTGGAGACCGTAATTTTAGGTTATTCTATTGTAGAGATTAAAAAACAGTGTTTTAATTATTTAACAAGAAATTGATCTGCTCTTTCACCTCTTCTTTTTGTAGATATAAAATTCTATAGATTTGCTAAATAACAGAGGTTTATTTTTCTAAATGATTTGGTAGTTTCAGATTATTGTAAGGCAATGATAAAATGCAAAAAATGTACTCAAAATGACTTTCTTAAAAACTTGTTTCTGGATACTAAATGGAGAAAGACATGTAATTATCTGAAATATGCTTTCAACAGGTGTCTTCTTCCCACACTGTCCCCACCACCCAGGCACTCCATAGTTTCCAATTTGCCTCTCATGGTAGGAGGTGAAGTAGTGAAATGTAATATTATACAAGCAGGATTTTTTTCTCCAAATAATGCTTGTGATGAAAAGAAACCCAATCAAACAGCATTATATATTCATTAGGAAAAAAGGATGTCATGCAGTCTCCATTTAAGGCTCCTTTAGATACTTTATAATAATGTACTAATTTATGCTTTTGATCTTTCCTCATGACGCTATTGTGCAGCCTAGATATGTTAGTTATACCTTTTTAAAAAATTTTAGTCACCTGTGTTGGTTGGATAGCTTGTTAGTCCATAGTGCCACTCACTAGTCTGTGTCAAAGTCTGGGAAAGAACAAGAAAAAGTGTATTTTAGAATCAGTTTCTTTAAGTGTACATTAGTAATAGAGGAAATAATAAACTAGACATAATTTTAATAAGACTGAATATATATTGAAAATGTTAAGTCCTTCAAGTATTGTCAGCTTTTAATTAGTAAAAGGAGTTGAGTCGTTGGCTTTATTAAGCAAGGACTTACTTATTAACATCTTATGATTTTTTTTTTTTTTAATGTTGAGAAAATATCACAAGAATGAGGGAAAGATGTAATAGGCAGTGCTTGCTTTGCAATCACGAGGTCTGGGATTCGATTTCCAGCCCTAGCACGTGCAAAACCATATGCTGAACTGCAGCGCAACTGGTAACCTCCAGGATGGCATGGTGGTGAAGGTTCTCGCCTCCCATGTATGAGGCCCCGGGTTCCGTTCCTACCTGCACAGCCCTGCATCCACCTGTGTGGAATGAAACCATGTCATAACTAATGATGTACAGCTATGGAGACTGCTCTGGGCCCTTCTCATTCCTCTCTCACCTTCTCTCAAACAATAAAATAAATCTTAGACAAAACCCCCCAACCATTTTATTACACCCATTTTTCTATTCTGTAAACTGTTATGTATTTAAAAATCCCCATGGGAGGAGTGTACTGTGTGTGGTTGAGAATTTCAAGACCTTATGATGAGAACAGGGTAAGGATGATCAAGTCCTAAGGCATGTGGAAGAACTAAACTATTTTCCAAAATGTGTTAAAAGTTTTATAGAAGAAAAACAATTCCTATGACTTAAATATAATTCTCTATCCTTCTTCATCCACAGAAATGTTTTATAAGTGATATTTTTATTTCTCTATAGAAGGTACTTATACTAGGAGGGAATTTTTTTTCCTTTTTATATTTAGACATTTGTTTCATAGTGCACTGCTCCATAGCTGTGCCTTGGAGTTGTGTCTCATCTTGAACTGAAAGACAGCGATCCACTCAAATGTCTGAGAAACTTGGGGTAATTTTTAAGTTACCATACTTGCTATAAATCAAACAATGTTTCTCTAACCTCTCTGAGCCTGTGTGATTTCATGTCTCTAAAATGGCTACGGAGTAGTGAAAATTAATAAATGATTGATAAATATTAGCTATTATATTAAGTATTACTAAAATTCACCATTATATATAAATGTTTTAAATTTGAGTCTTTGAAATGAGCTGGTAAGTTAATGGAATTTGATTTAAACATGTGTTTAATCCATTTTAATCTACTTCTTTTTCTGTTGATGAGAGTTAAGTAGGAAATGAGGCAAAATAGGACACTGACGTGACATAAGTAGATGGCTTCTCTGGGGAACCGGTGACGCAGAATGGAGTGGTTTCATAGAAGGACTAAAAGATTAGGAGTTGAAAAATTTGTGGTTTTGCTTCAAAGATGATACTAATGATTAGTGATCTCCTTTATCTCTTTTTTAGTTTTTAAAAATCTCATCTATGAGATAACCCATTTTGATAGTTTAGGAAGTGTGAGAGAGGTCATGTTTTTATACACACATTGTCTCACTTTGAAAGTGGTATGACAGGTGTGAAATCCTTGAACATTTTTAAGTCCACTCCTTCTTACCCTGTTTCCACTCAAACACACCTCAAATCAGGCTCTTCACCCTAGTATGACAGAGATTATCTCTACTTGTAGCCCTTATTAGACTATTGGCATTATTTGTTTGCATCTCTCTCCTATTACACTGAACACGAGTATGGAGAAAGCCCACTTTCCTTATACCTTAGTACCTACTACCATATTTGGCATGTACTAAGCATGGTTTGTTGAATTTATATTAATATTCATGAGAAATAAGTAAAATTTACTAAATGATTATATAGTGTACAGATTTGGTTTTTTTATTCATGTCCTTTTTTACTATTTGATATAAATGAGTGTAATGATTTAGTTTATCTCCTAAAAGAATTAAATTTAGCATTTTTCTAGTTCAAGTAGTCTTTTATAAAAGTTTGAGACCCTTTTATGAGCCTGGTCATAGTAAATGGCCTTGTTGGTGCTTAACAAATGTTGTGATTCATGGGCTCTTAGGTATAGATTTCATGCTTAAAGTGACTGAACAAAATAGGCACATTGTTCTTTGTTAGTTTTCTCAATTGGTTCTTTTAATTTTCCTGTTCTTACTGGTGATACCTTAAGGCATCTGGCCAGTGTTGAGTATTTCTTCTGACTCATCATTCTTTCTGCCACCTGCCAAAGAAATGCTTTTACTTTGGTCAAGAACATTTGGAGTTAGATTTCATTATTAGTGTAGGTCATGGACCACCTGATACGTCTAAACATGTCATACTGATTAGCACTGACTGCCAGCCACTAGAATGCTTAATTCTGGAGCTGTTTGAAACTTAAAGATGGTATGGAGGATGGAAAAATCCTTTATCTGAGTATGAAACTAGCCACCAAATTGGAAGAATCCATTTTCCATTCCCAGTGCAATTTTCCTTTGTGTGAAATCCAGTAGACTGTATTAAATTTACTTTTAGATAGTCTTCCAGTATCATGGGAAATTTTTTCTTCCGTGTAGTTGTCACCCTTTTATGAGATAATTTAGATAAGAGGAAATTGAGGGTTGGGAATTAAGCAAGAAAAATGGATGGTAGGTCGTGTGTGGAGGTTTTAACCTTTCATCCTGGAAAAGATACTTTTGGAACCTGGAACAGACCATCTTGCATCTGAAAGCTAGAAGACAGTTGAGATCTGTGTTGGAGGGCTCCTGGAACATTGTGGGACTCAGATAATGGAAGTCTTTTACAGTAAGAAAGGAATCAATTGGACTTACAAAAGTATTTTTGTGCAACGAAAGCTTCTTAGAAAGCATATTATCTGTTGCAAGTCAAAAAGAAATTGGCTCACATTTGAATGAAATTGTGGAAAGGAAATCTTGCATTTTCTAGGGAACTTTAAAAGTGCATTAATCATTATTATAAACTGAAAAAGTAAAATGTCATGTATATAGTCCTTTCTTTTAGTGCTTTCTTTGAGTACTACGGTATTTAGTAGTAAATTTAAAATACATTGGTTGGGACTTCCATGGGTTCTTTTACAACCTTTGGTCTCCCTATCTTCCTATTATATCTTAAAATTCCCTCCGAATACATTCTGCTATGGGAATTTATAGAAACACTAGCTCCCTGATTGGAGAGGGACTACTTTTCAGATAGATTTCTACAAGGGGAAAACCTATGCAAATCTCTAGATAGAGGGTTGTGTTGAGCTTAAAGAGTAAGTACTGCAGGTGGGGGAAAGGATAAGAGAAGGCTTCACAGTAAGGCAATGCTTGTTGAGTTAGATTCTGTGCAAGACTGACCACCTTGCCTTGTGATCTTAGCCAAGCCAGCATCTTTCTGAGCCTCAGTTTACTTATATATAAAATGAGTGAGTTGAACTCCAGTGTTCTCTGGTTCTTTATCAGTTCATTTATTAATTAGATATTTATTATGTGCTGGTGGTGCTTGCTGTGTATTCAGCAGTGAACAAGACAGATACGATCTCATCCTTATAAGAAGCCTTCTATTTCCCTCTCTCTGTTGACCTGTTCTCCCAGCCCTTTCCTTATGTAGTAATTGGGTGGCTAATGAGGGAACGAAGCAATGTGAAATGATTAGTTACAAATTTTGGGAACCTGTCTGCTTTTATTCAAAAACAATCACATTTTTTGGGGGAAAGCACAGCTTGTAAACATAGTTTATATAGTTAAAAATATTAAAATGAAGTGAATTATCTGTTAGTGGAATTATCGGGTGGCTTGCAAGTGGGAGAAATGAAAGACAGCTTTTGGGGGGATAGTTTCTCATGCTGTTGTATATGAGTATGCTGCAGGTCAGATGTAATTGTTTTTTTAGGGGGGGACCTCTTTGATATGAGTCAGCTCTAATCTTTTGAACATTATGCCTTTAGTCTAGAGAACTGAAATTTATTCTCTTGCAAAAGGGGAAAAATAATTTGAATACAGTTAATAATGAAAGGAGTAAAATTTTACTTAAGTATTAATAATACAGTGAGACATCCAAAATGAAAAATTGTGCATTTGGCTTCTAGAGCTAAAATGACATTCTAGTGTGTGTAGGTTGGTTCAAGAGCATTTAATTGACAGTGTTGGAGACAACCAGGTTAGCTCCATAGAATTGACTTCTCCCCAGATACTGATGAGAGTGTCTGGGGGAAGCCAGGATGGCTCAGTGGGTTAAGCGCTCACTTTGTAGCGCCGGGGACCGGGGATCGAATCCCGGCCCTGGCCCGTGCGGAACCATATGCTGAACTGGGAGCTCCCTCAGTTCAGTTCTCTCTCTGCCTCTGTCTCTGTATCTCTCTCTCTCTCTGTCAAAAATAAAAATAAATAAGTAAGAAAAAAAGAAAGAAAAAAAAAGTGTCTACATTTATTGGTTAGCAGGTAGCAGAAGTAAACTCAATTTTTTCCAGACCTGTGACCATTAGAGGTTGGTTCTAGCATGCTTAAGTTTCAAGGCTACCTTAAGTTGAGAGCTGTTTTGGGAAGATAACCTTGTAACACATACATTTTAATGAGTACATTACTTTTACCACCTGCTGAAGTAGACTTGGAGTGACTACTGACCTGAAGTGAAGGCCTGTGTTCAATATTAATATGGCATGTCTGGATCCAGACAGCAATCTTTCATTTTGACATGCACATAGTCAAAGTAAATTAATGTTTAAAACCCGAACACTTTAGGTTCAGCCAGTGTGTGCATTCCATAATAATCCTTCAGAAGCAGTCTACATAGAAATGCTGAGTGCTTTCTTATACTTTATTTATTACATGCATGGGTCCACGTTGTAGTACTTGTAGTAAGATTTATCCAGTAGTATTTTTGTGACTCACTTGTCTGGTGGCTAAAAAAATAATCATTTTAGAATTTAGTCTTTCCATATTCTAAATACAATTACACTGTTTTTATATATTCATGCCCTGCAAGATAGTAGCCTATTTTCAGTTATATTATTTTTAGATTTTTTAAATTAAGCTAATTCCTTTCTTTATTTCTGCTCAAATAATCACAGATATTTGAAAGTATCGTAGTATTTTTTAATAAACTAGGCTTGGAAATAGTGTGTATTTGTGACTGTCTGTGTAACAATATTGCTGGAGCATTTCTCTTTTCTTCCTTACATACCATTTTCTAAACTGGCTTTTATTGGTTAGACATTCATGGCAGATGTAGTAATGAGGAAATTATATTAACATTTAAGTATTAAATTAGCTTGTAGCCAGAGTCTCCTACTAATATGATGACATTTAGTAAGTTCAGGATTTTAAGGCCCATGTTGCCTAACTCATTGTTGCACATTTCCTGTTTGCCTTTTTAAAAAAGTATGTTAGATCTGTTTTTCCAGATTGAAAAATTCCATTGTGGATTTTAATGTTGTTACTGTTTTACCTTGCTTGTCAATGTTTGTTAATATTTATGTATTAAGAATATGTGTATAGTGACCATAATGAAAATAGTATGTGATTGGTGCTGTATGTAAACAAGATAGTTTTCATAACACTTTTACAGTTTAATTTCAAAGAAATATCTCCAGTTACATTTATTAGCAAACATATTTCAGCTCTAGGGCGATTTTCATTCTCCAAAAAGATGGCAAATGGGGGTGAACCCAATACATATTTAAAGAAAATATGCTGCATTTATTTAAAATTATATATCTTACATCAACATGATGCTTTATATTTTGTCTTAGAGTTATAATAATAAATGCCATACTTTTACAATAAAAATCAAAATCAGATTTCTTTATGACTGACAATTTGTTTTCTGTTCAGAGAGAAATTTTGCTTTAGAATACAGACCGTCAAATAGCAACTATTAGACCATACTTAATACATGTATAGTTTCCCGAGTTTTGGATATCTCTAACAATGGAAAAAATGTGTGTTGTATCCATGGTAGAATGTATTTAGATTGGATTTGAAAACGCTGTACAGAGAACATCTATTGTTTCCATTGAATGATGTATGCCCTACAGAGGTGAACTTTTTGACCCACTGCTCTTCCAGTAGTATTGGATTTGCACTGATTTGAGTCCTCTTTTCAGTTCTCATGTCTGATGGCTGGCTGGCAAAATTAAACATCTGTTTTGTGGCAGTGGAAGGCAGAGCAACTAGCTGGCTCATACTGGTTCAAGTTTACAATGCTGGCTTGATTAGTATGCTATCACTACTTGAATGAACGAGTTGTGGATAAATTGCCTATGTCATATGAACATACTCACTTTTGTTCTGCTGCATGGGGAATTTTTGTCCTCATGTAGGTTTCATGAAAGGATGTATTAGCATAGATTAATTGGAAAATCAGCGTTTTAATAGCAAGTCTCCACCACTAGGAGATTTTGTGAGTGATTTCTGCAAAAAGGGAATATATAGGAGATTTATATGATTGGGTCTATTATTTGTGATCTGATTTTAATTTGCTTTCTTCTATAATTTTTTCACAAAAAAGCAGCCATGTTAAACCTCTTGAAAGATTATGGAGTTTAGTAGGAATGTATGCACGTGTAGGTTTCTTTGGTGCCTTAAACATCTGTACAAATACACTATAGAGTAAGTGAGTGCATTTTGTTGAAGTAATAAGACTGCTCAGAGTAAGCAGTACTATGGAATCCTCAGAGGTCTTGAGCTATTTTATGGAAACTACTCCTATACCTCCATTGATAACAAATATGATGGGCAGACATTGTCTTTTGGTGAAAAGTGGTTCACAGCAGACTGTGATACCTACTTCTTGCAGCTTTATGGACTTCCTTGTGGGGACTGGTTACTGAGAAGCAAAATGTGTGCATGATTACATATAATCAAGGTTAATTTTTATCAAGGGTCACCATGTTTTTGCTATGGTCTGACAATCACGATCTACATTAAAAAGAGCCCTGTGGGTCTGTCTGGTGTATTTTTGCTTGATGTCTGGATAGTTTATTTCAGATGCTTGTCAGTTTTATTATATTTTATTGTTTGGGGCTCTTGCTGGATCTTCAAGGTATACCATAAAACCAGTGCTCTCTACAATTAGATTGTCACGAGGGATCTTCTGTTTTATGGTGTGAAAAACACTCTTTAATCTTGAAGGGTGAATAATTTTGGGGACATATTCCATTCAGTTTTCTGTTATAATCAACTGGTAGATTATTTTGAAATAGAACAGACTTTAGCCCTACAACCAAGATTCCAGATTTGGTTCAGTTAGATCAGCCTTCAATTAGTTCTTCTTGGGAAAGATACTTTGGAATTTGCAATTCAAATGCATTTCTCTTGCCTAAGAAAAATCCAGATGAGTCCTTTATTATATTTTACAACATATCAATTAAGTAGGATTCATAAGAGAAATTTAAATGTTTCTCCTTTTTTCCGGTACAGATGATGGGCAATGTTTTTTAAAAATGTGATTGAGGACATTTTGGTAACTCAAAGACAACGCTTAGTGGCAGTTAAAAATGGGTATTTGGTTTTGTAGTTTTGAGATCATATTTAATTTTGGCCATATCTGTCTTAGTAGCTTAAAGGATAAACAGTTCAAACAGTAAGAAATATGCAGTTTGTGTTTTGTCAGTTTTCAACTTTAGATATCAGTAAATCATTGCTGTGGCCTTCTTTATCTTTTGTTTGCACAAAAAACCTGTTAGAATTATGTCTGGGGGGACCATCTGCTGTGGTTCCCAGTCTTGTCAGTGTGATAAGGGATAAGCTGTATAAACAGGGGCACACACACACACACAGAGAGAGAGAGAGAGAGAGAGAGAGAGAGAGAATGAGAAAAAACCAGGCTGCTTTTTAAGAAGGAAAAAGTATAATGTGGATTTAATTTTATGTGGTAGCCACAGAAAGTCCTAGGATTTGGCTCAGAGTCTTTTGGGATTGAGCCTATAATATATTTATTTAGAAACCACAGGTCCATGTTATTTGAATGGTTTATCTTCACATTAATATTATATCTTCCTTTTTGATTATATGGGTTCTATTTTGGAGGTCAAGCTTTTAAAAGTTCTTTGAAAATATTTCAGTATAGCACTTGACATTGCAATATTTCCCAGATTGTCTGTTTAGTTTTTGGATTTTTTTCCCCCCTAGCTATTAATTTTTCTTTGAGTTGAATCCTCAGAAATCATCCTTTTCCTTTTTCATTTGTAATGAGGTCATGGTGCTTCATAAGGAGCAAGCCAGTCATTTCCATGGCAACACACTCTTATCAAAGCATCAGAAATCTGTCTTGCCCTTTTACACTTTCAAGTTCAAGAAGAAGGAGGTTTGTAAGCAATGGTGGTGTTCTTATAGCATATTGCATTACAGTAGGATTGGAGGATGGGAGGAAAGTCAATTAAAATATTAATCTCAAAAGTACCTTAAATTCACTTAGCTCTGTGTGTGTGTATGTATGATTTATTTCATATAAATTAGTTGTTTCTTTTTAGGATGGAAAAATGAAAATTTCAAAATAATTGATTTGAAGACTGATCACATAATATGTATGAGAAAAGTAAAAGAATAATATGTAACTGAGTTATATTATACATGTAAACATATTACCAGTCACTCCAGTATCAGAAGGCTGTCTTTGCTTAAAGACTCGATTCGAACACATTCTCATCAGTTATTTTGGCTTACAATATTATTTCATTGTGATAGTAGCACCTTGAGCTTTTAAATGAGTTCCAGAATTACGTCTTTTTTTTCCCTAAGGTGAGGTGCTAGTGAGATGATGTGGTTGCTTGTTTATGGAATGAGAGAATAATCAGTATTTCATCATTACTGAAAATTGCATACCCTTCAATATCAGGTATAATGGAGTACTTAAAATTAATTTTTAATAATTAAAGATATTTTCTGCAACAACTATGTATAATGCCAGGTGGGTACCAGACTAAACAGGGGGCTCATTGCATAAATTATATAAATGTCTAACTACTTAATCACTATGCCGTACATCTGAAACTAATGTAATTTTGAATGTCAACAGTAACTGAAAGGAATAAATAATTAAGTATTTTCAAAATATATTTGATTTCTTTCCCATATGTATATTGCAAAATTTCCATGGTTTATTGGTGTGACCTGTGACCATGGTAAATGTTTCCCCATTATCCCTGTTGTCACATACCTTGCAGTAGTACATCTTTGCCAGTCCTTACTGTAGTCTCTCCATTGTACTGCAGAAGCTGGTCACCTGCCTGGCGCCTTCCACTTGATGGCAGGCACTTTGGAGGCAGGAGCTTTCTTTTCACTGCAAGTAGGTGGCAGGGAGCAGGTGTTCAATAAATTTGAGAGAATAGGGATCAGAATGAATGGAGTTAGTTGTGATAAGCTTTTTTGTATGGCAATGGTCTATATTCTAACTTTTTTCTGTGTCTGTATAAAATGAAGTTGGAATATGTTCTACATGTCCGTTTTGTATCTTTTTAATTTTACAGTATATGTGGTGTCGGGCCCACCCTTTTGTGCCCGTCCAAGCCTCAGACACAGCCATCGCAAGAGAACCCCTAAGCCTGTCTCTCTTCCCCATTGCCTTCATTTCTGACAGACTAACTCTGGCAACTCGAAGCTGTCTGTGTGGGAGAAGGAGCTGCTGGTGGTGAAGGTTTTCAGTCTACAGGCACTACTTGGACTGCATTAAAATTTGTATTATGAAATATTTGACAGGGAAAAGGACTAAAGGAACAAGATACGAAACAGCTCCATCCACCGTACCTAGACTTAAAAATAAAACATTACTGTGTAGGGCATGGGGACGAAGTGAGCATATACTTTAATTCTCTCTTTCTGCCTGGTTATTCCAGAAGAGCTTCAACCTTCAAAGGAAATCTTCCTGTCTTCTGTGCTTTCATAGTACCACCCCAGGTCTGTGTGTATATTGAATCTGCCAGTGTGTTAGAACCATCTGTTCACATGTCTGTCACCTCTACCAGGCTGTGCTTCATCCCTGTGTTCTCAGCACTGCACACAATGGCTGGGATGGAATAGGTGCTCAGTAAGTGTGTGTTGCATGAATGAGTGAATAGGGTCAGTTCTTTTCTAACAAACACCTTTTTAATGTAGGATTCTGTTGAGTCCATAGATCTAGAGCCTTGCTGCTCTGATTTGAACTAATTGAATTAAACATAAAATCCTGTAGAACAGATGCATTTACAAGTCTCTGCTCACACAGCTGCTGGTCTATTTAATAAAAAACATTGCTGTTTTGATTGAGTATTCATAGTTTTTCCTTTTGTTAACTCTATTAGTATCGTGATATAGGCACAGGATACAAACTCTCTGAGATGAGTGGAAGAATTAGCCAATGATCAGAACTAAGAGAGACAATACGGAGAGGGATGAGATGGCTATAAATAGGCCGCATAGGGGAAAGGTTTTATTTGTAGATATAGTTTTAATAAAAAGAATAAGTACACATATTTATCCTCCCTGAACCACAACTCATAAGTCTTTGAACCCATATTTCTCAGCTAATTACTCTAATCTTCCCTCTCCTAATCACTTATGTATAACAGTTCTATTAGAAATTGCAGAGTATATACAGTTGCATTTGCTTCTTGACAATTTAAAAAATCCAGATGTGATTTATATCCAATAAAATGAACAGATCTTAAGGGTTTAGTTCAATGAGTTTTTTTTCTCATTTTGTACACTCGTATTTCACCACATAAAGAAGACGAGAATATTTCCTTTGCCCCAGAAAATTTGGTTGTATCCTTTTCCAGTCAGTGCTCCCTTTCCCCTTCCCCTGCAGCAGCCGTTTTGGTTCTGTTCTCACTTACTCATGAGAGTCATACAACCAGAATCATAAGAGGGCTGTCCACAAAGTATCCAGTCATGCAGCCGTTCTCGTTATGTTGACAATGGCTGGATTTTTTCCCGGACAGCACCCGTATATTATGTGCCCTTTTGTGTCTGGCTTCTTTCATTCAAAATAATGTTTCTGAGATTCATTCAGGTGTTGCATGTATAAATTCCTTTTTATTGCAACAAAACTGAGTATACTAGCAACCACATATAAATTAATTTTTACCTTTAAACTGAGAGATTGAGTAATTTTTTTTAGGAGTTTTGTTAGTAGAATTAATGACAACCACTCATGTTTATGGAGTGCTAGCCACTATGTTGAATGTTTTACGTGCATTATCTTACTGCATTCTGCGATTATCTGTTTACTTAGTTCCCTGTGGCAGACATATTTGGTGAAAGTCTTGACGTCCAATGAAGGACTTGATGTTTGCCAAAAGAAAACTATCTTGTGTTCTAAAATTTTGATTGTTTTCCTCAGGACCAAGCAGTGTTTACTGTTGGTTTTGATAAGGTATGAACCAAGAGGAAAAATATAAAAGGGTGATGGAAAAGAGGCGTTGGGGAGGAGAGAATTCAGTACAGTGACTCAGTGTAGATTCCCCTTTCTTATGTGGTGATGGAAGGAGACTTGACTTTGGTTGGTGAACACAATGCAGTATACAGATGATATACAATAGAACTGTACACATAAACTCAATATACTTTTATTAATCATGGTCACCACAATAAATTTAATAGAAAAAGATTTGCTTTACACTGACTATGAAGAAAGACTTTATGTGTATGAGAAGTTGTGGTAAGCCTTCCCAAGATGGTTATAATAATACAGTGCCCATTTTTCTGTTCAGTATTAGTCCAGCTTTGAGTTTTTATGTGTAGATTTTGTTTTGCTTACACTTAAATAATATCTGTTGTGTGCCAGACACTGTCCTAACTGCTTTACATATATTAATTCTTATAAATCTGCAAAGTGTGAATTTTTTCTTTTTAATCTGAAGGTGCGGAGGCACTGAGAGGTTGAAAGACTGGGCCAGAGTCATATAGGTAGTAAGGGAGAAGCTGGCCTTTATACCCAGCAGGCTCTTAGCGACCACACTGTGTGCCAGTGGCCCTCGTACCTAACCTCACTCTTTACTCTTCTTTGATTCTGGTGGTGATGATGCCTGAGTGTTGGGAAGGTTAGCAAGGATCAACAATAACTAAACAGATGTAGTGATTGGGACTTAACCTTTATGGCTGTGTAATATATGAAATAGGTATTGAAATTGTAGGATTGATTGATTGATTATTTATTTATTGGTGTGGGATAGTATATTTAAGAAGGAAGTATTTACAGTTTCAAACTGTGACAGTAATAGAGTGAATGCTTTAAGTCTCAACAAAGCTGATCATGTAGCCGGTATTGTATTCAAGCCTGTGTGTACGTAAAGTGGATTGATACTTGGGGGTGAGAGAGAATCACCGGGTTTATTGCAGAGAAGATCTCTGAATGTATGTATGCATTTTCTTATTTATATATATATGTATATATATATTTTTAAGGAATTATTTCACTGTTATGAGAGAAGGTGAGAGAGAGAGAGGGAGAGAGAGAAGAGGGAAGGGCCCAGAGCAGTCTCTGTAGCTGTACATCAGTAGTTTTTTGACAGTTTCATTCCACACAGTTTGATGTCGGGCCACATGGGTGGCACTGAACTGGGGGCTTCTCATGGGAGTCAAGAACCTTTGCCTCCATCCTGATGGCCACCAGTTGTGCCGAAGATCAGTGTGTGGGTTTGCAGGGGCTGGAGTCGGGACCTATCCCCGGACCTTGCAGCTTCAAGGCAAGCGCTCAACCTGCTGAGCCATCCTGGCATCCCCGTTTTCTTCGTTTGTGGCAATTGAAAGTATTATATCACCATGTGGGGTCCTTGTACTTAGAAGGATTGGACACTAGGTCCTCGACTTTGGGAATTAAGCATTTGGGGTTTCAATTATTTTCAACATTTAGTGGTTTGTTATGAGAATAAGATCAGTTGCATTGAGTTGTGGGGTTATGAGAATTAAATAAAATAATGTCTATAGGAATTAGCTGTCAGAAGGCTGGAGTACAGATTCTAGTTGTTTGGTTAGTGAGTGGCCTAGCAGAGTTTCCCACGTGTCTGTTTCACTATCGACATTCATGAATTTGGGAAGATCTCAGATGCTTTCATTTACCATTCAAGGTTTCCACTCCTCATCCTTGTGGGCCTGCAGGTTTCTTCCCTGGGCCCACTTCAGGGTTACTTCTGCCCTATTGTCCTTTTTACATCTGTCCTTTTTACTTAAAGACGGAGTTCCTTTATTTTTTATTATCTGACTGCCCTCTCCAGGTGATAACATAGGATGTTTATGATTGTCCCTTTTCTTAGCTGTGGGTTACAACATTCTGCATAGTATTTTATCGTTGGACCATTAGCCCTTGTGTCTCTCCCCTTAACTCATGGTTAGGTCAGTTTTTCATTGACACTTTGTCTACCTTTTTTCATTGTAAGATACATTATTAATTTTTCCAAGAGAAGCCCAGATGTTTTTGCAGCTTGGCCTCCAGAGTCTCTGTTGCCTCTTAACATAGTACATCTTGCTTCTTACTAACTTGGAACATTGGATGTTGTGAAAACTTTGAATGGGGCTGTTATAATTCACACTTTTTGAAGTCCAGACTTCCATTTTATTGTACTGTACTGTAATTTGAAAAAATTATACATGATTTATATTTTAACAAAGATCCCATATACCCTCTTTGGTGAAGATTGCTTTTAATTCAACTCTTTTGTAAAAAAATATTTTTTTACCATATGCTAACTCATAAGATATGCTTCCTAAATTTGGTTTCGTAAGAAGCCTTATAATTCTTTGAACTTCATAAGGAGTCATTTGCTTAAGTCCTTCTCGGTGTACACTAATTAAAATATCTGAAACTACATGCAGTGGGAACACAGATGAAGCTCTGTCCTTCATTCTTATAAAGCATTCATCCTTATAAGACTTGAAAGGTGTGAAGCTAATGTTTTGGGCAAACCAAATATAAGTCCTTTTATTAGAGGTTAGGTAAATATTTGAAGAAAAATTTTATATACTATATTAAACTCTTAATCACAAGTTTCATTAACCTTCATTTTTACTGCTGTTGCTACTGAAATATAAGTATTAAAGAGACCCACATAGTGAGACAGAGTCAGTAATGATGGCTGCTCTAGCAGCCTTCAGAATTGAGTGGTGGGAGATTTATAGCCAACCCAAAGTGCCTGTAGTAATCGTTAAAGTATAGTCTCCAGTTTTGCTATTATTTTAATTATCTATGATTTATAATAAATATCTTGAAATTGCAGGCTCTGCCTTTTGCAGTAAAATGCAAGTCAGTAAATAATGTCACAATCCTTAACACCCTAGTTTTTGGTCTGGAAATTTATGGTATTATTTAAACATACTTAGCTTTTACGGTGTGCTGGGTATTTTTCTGAGCACTGTATCTGAAGGCTGTCCAGAAAGTATCCAGCCCTGTAACCATTCTAGTTATATTGACAGTGGCTGGATTTTTTTTTTAGACAGCCCTCGTAAATACTAACTTTATGTTGGCCATTAAGCATGGTTTTCAAAAATGAATGCGAAATCTTTCTAGAAAAATACAAAGAAACTTTCCTGCAGACTCTAGGTTTGGAACGCTTAGCCACTTGCCACCCTTTTAAAATATGTGCATACAGATATATAAATATATTTTGAAAAATAGACATAGAAAATTAATAATTGCTTATTGGGGACAACGTATTTTCTTCATGTATTTAATCCATAAAAATGTTCTTGATTGTTTTTTCATAAGACATTTTACAGAGACATGATTATATATATGAATTTTAACATGTTACTTCACTACTCAGCATATCTATGAGATATAAAGCTGTGTACTGAGGAAATACTTTAAAAAATGAAAAGACTTTGTTCCTTGTCTTTATGTTTTTAGTTATCTCAAGTGGCAAATATGGATGATCCCAGTGAAAGGTAAAGCCCCTGTTTTCTCAACGAGAAGATTAAATAAAGTGTTTTGAGAAACTGAATACATCAACTTTAGGAATGAAGATGAAATTGCCAAATAGTCTTATGCTTAGTTAAGTTATACATATATACTTAAAATTGCATTATATGAAATAATTTTAAAACACTGTATTTTTCATTGTGTTCTAAATGCATTTATCATTTTAATATATTTTTATTATTTATTTTTGACAGAGAGAGAGAGAGAGAGATACAGAGACAGAGACAGAGAGAACTGAACTGGGGGAGCTCCCAGTTCAGCATATGGGTCCGCACGGGCCAGGGCCGGGATTCCATCCCCTGTACCCTGCGCTGTAAAGTGAGCACTTAACCCACTGAGCCACCCAGCTTCCCCATGAAATAATTTTAAAACTACCAGTACTTTTGTCCCCTGGCTTTTCATGAAGCAATTTTATTTGAACTCTTCAAGGGTGTCTTCAACACAAAGGATTTCTCTCTCTAGAATCACTTTTCAAGTTAACTGGCTCAGTTTTCCAGACTTTATTTCAGTCTGACTTGTTTGAAATCCAGCATATTTTGAATCTTATCTATGATATGGTCCCTGGAGATTTTCTCCCAGGTGCCTGTTCTTATAATTAAAGAGCAATTGGTTTTGTCTCTTTTGCCGTATATGTTGATCTGTACAGTGTAACCACTTACTATGATGCTTTTAAAAATTAATCTTTGATAGGTTTGTTTACAATGAAATTTAATACTTGTCAGTGTGAGGTTATATCCCTGGGAGTTATATCAGGATTAAATCTCATGGCGGCTATTTTTGTTGATTTCAAATGACTGATTCAGGTGACTTCTCTAGGCTTCCAGAGACAGATGCCTGTTGCTCAGGGGAATGTCTTTTCTCAGTGATACCCTGTTGTTCAGAATAAGGGACTGGAGGAAGTAAGAGCTCCTGGTAATAAGAAAGACCATTAGAAATATAAAATATCACATAGGTTTCAGGTGTACAACTCTACAGTGCTTTGTCTATGTGCTACAATATGTGTTCACCACCTGGAGTCAGCTTTCTTTCTATCACCATATATTTAGCTCCCCCTCCCTCCTCTCCCCACCCCTCCCCCCTTACCCTCAGGTAACCAATAAACTATTGCCTGTGTCCAAGAGATTTTGTTTTTTTGTTGCTTTCAGTTCTATATTCCACATATGAGTGAAGTTATGTGGTTCTTAGCTTTTTCTGTCTGGCTTACTTCCCTTAGTATAATGATCTCAAGTTCCATTCATGTTGTTGCAAATGGCAATATTTCATCTTTTTGTATAGCTGAGTAATATTCCATTGTATATATGTACCACAGCTTTTTTGTTGTTGTTGTTGTTGTTGTTAAGTGTATTGGAGTGACATTAATTGATATCAGTTACATTGTTTCCAGGTGTACAATTCTACATGACATTGTGTATACATCGCATTTTTTAAACTGTTGTCTCTCAAAGGGAACCTTGGTTGTTTCCATGACTCGGCCACCGTGAGCTGCAATACAGTGAACACTGGGGTACATATGTTTTTACGGACTTGGGTTTTCCCAGAAGGGGTATTGCTGGGTCATATGGTAGCTCCATTCCCAATTTTCTGAGGAATCTCCATACCTTCTTCCATAGCAGACTAACTAATGTTATTACCCTAGTAAATGTAACAAGGAAGGAAGGATGAAAGGAAGGAAGGGAAGGAGGGAGTGAGGAAGGAAGGAAGGAAGGAAGGAAAGAAGGAAGGAAGGAAGGAAGGAAGGAAGGAAGGAAGGAAGGAAAAAGAAAAAAAGAGCAGCTTGCTGCCGTGTTCATTTGATTTTATATAAACACACTCTTAGAGGCTGAAGCAAATCTGACTGGTTTTCAATGTGAAAATAAAATATAAAGACAAACAAAAAATAAAACAATTCCCTCTTTTCTGAGGGATATGTTTTTGTGGGAAAATAACCTGCCTTACATTGGGCATTTGTTTATAGCTGGCTAACACCTCTTGGAGAGAGTTCATAGGTAGTATTTTTAGCCCACTTTTTTTCTGGCTTTATTGTCATTATTGAATACTGTTTTTACTTGCTATGAATTTAACTATCTTTTTTTAAAACTTGTTTCTTCATTTTCACATTTCTCT
>PVKE010021577.1:0-26381 GCA_004027555.1 Craseonycteris thonglongyai
TGGGAGAGGGCACCAGCATTATGGACACATTCAATGGTTTGTTGGTTACCTGGAGAGGGGGGAAGAGGGGAGAGGGAGAGTAGTAGGGGGAGGTGGGAGTGGGCACCGGATATGTGGTGATGAAAGGGGAGCTGATTCTGGGTGGTGGGCACATAATGTGATGCATGGGTGATGTGATGTGGACTTGTACATCTGGAAACTATCTAATTGTTACCAACCAATGTCACCCCATTAAATTTAACAATAAAAAATAAATAAAAAGAATACACAATTCAGTGGCCTTTCCTAAGAACATCTCAGAGCAGCCTTTACCTCCCATGAAAACCACAGGTGTAAGATAAATAAGTGGCACTTAAGATGTGTGCACTGTCCAGAAATACTGCTCAGTCACCTCCACCCTCACAAGTACTTGGAACCTCAACAGCGCGTACCCTGAAGAATAATTCTGAAGTTTAGGATTCTGAAGCATCCAGTTCCACCAATTATCCAAGGATTTTGGCACCTAACCCAACCAAAACGCCAACCAAAAGCAAAATCCTACTCTTACTATGCCTCGAGTGAGGCTCTGAAGCACAGCACTATCAGAACATCAAGAAGACTGAGAACTACAATTCCAAGGAGCTTTCAGAAGAGTTTGCACACTGCATTTGTGACAGCTTCCTAAACAGTATCTATACATGTAGCAGAATTTTGTCTGGACTAACATACAACCTGGTTGGTAGAGGGCTGGAGAAGTTCAGAGGCTCCCAATCTCTACAATATCAAAAAGAACCCAGTAACTCTAAACAAATTGGCTTAAGTTAGCTCTAACACCAGACATTTAGTGAGAAAAAGTACAGGCATACCTCATTAAATTGCATTTCAGACATTGCCTTTTTTTTTTTTTTTAACAAAATGATGGTTAAGACCACCACCACCAAAAAGATTATGACTCGCTTTCTTACAATACTCACTTTATTTTGATGATCTGGAACCAACCTGCAAGGTCTCTGAGGGGTGCCTCTAAAGGCTCTTTTCTTATTAGCAGTATTAACGAGAAGTGTGTATGATTTTATTTTTGGTTTTTGCTTTTACTGAACAAGTCATCGAAACCTCAAAGTAGAGGAACAAAGAATTTCTTTAAACTGACATCTGCATTATTTTTAATAAAAGAGAGCAACCACTGAGCACTATTAGACTAATTCCTATTGAACAGTAATTGCCAAGCAATTATAAGAACTAACTTTGCTTTTGGGTTTTACAATGTTTGGTTGATAACGTGTTTGGATGATAACGTGTTCTGGAGTCAGGAATCTTCCTTCGAAATACAAAAGAAATTTCCTTCTGTCAGTGCCTATTTCCAGTAGGAACTGAATTTATTTTTGAACTAAGGGTTGTATCTACCAACATCCTTAGGAATTCAATAGTATATAATCACTGGTCTGAAATATAGCCACTCCTCACTTATCAACCTACCTGCTTAACGATGGCTCACACTTTCGACCGGTTCTCCAACATGGGGTATCCCCTTTCTCAGTCTTTGTCTCCTTTCCAAAGTCGGTTAGTATTCACTACATGAAACATTTGCAATCACACAAGACTACATATATCATTTATATAAATTTTAATTATAAACTGTGTATTACAAAACTCCAATTTTATTGTAGATTCCCTTCTACTTGATTTGTAACTACGTAAGCAAAATGAATATCTTTGTATTCCTAAGTGTTGCCAATAAGCATTTTAGAGGAAAATTAAAAGAAAGGTGTATAAAGGGTCCCTAAGACTACTGCCAGGTTCAGTGAGTCTCTAGAGGAATACACAGAATCACTATAGAGTCATACCCACAGCTACGATTTATTACAGTGAAAGGATGCAAAGCAAAATTTGCCTTAATAAAATCTTACCTAACCTATCCTTAACAATTTCTGAAATAGTGTATTTTCCTCAAACAACCTAAAATCCTATTATAAAAGCACAAAGACCTTTACATAAATGTATGTCAAGACTTTTATGAAATATGAAGCCACTTCTGAGACACTACTTGCAAAACAAGACAGCTAAATTTTCCCCCAACAACATAACTCTTGAAGTATAATCATACCTTATGCTGCTAAACTTTTAAAGTAATACAACTGTATTTTAAATACAGAAGGACAGCGTTCATTTTTTCCAAAGTAATCACTTTAAGAGGCTACATTCTTTTTCTAAGATATAAGAACTGTGGAAATTACTCTTTGGCAATTATATAGAGTCAAATCACATACCATCCATAAAACATTATCAATCACATTTGATTTTTAAGCAAAGCGACAGTACTAGTTCGATCCGAATCTTTATTCATTCATCTTGGCTCCCAAGGACAATTTGGGTATTTCCAATGAAATCCATGGTCACAGGATGAAGAATTCCTTCCTTCATATTAATCATATATATATGTGTGTGTGTGTGTGTATATATATATATATATATATATATATATATTTTTTTTTTTTTTTTTTTTTTTTTTTTTTTTTTTTTTTTTAACTGAACTGGAGGCCTCACCGCATTCAGGAAGCACACCCCAGTTCAGCATGTGGGTCCACCTGGGCCGGAGCCGGGATTCGATCCTTGGTCCTCGGGGCTTCAAAGCGAGCACTTAACCCGCTGAGCCATCTCGGCTTTCCCATTAATCCTATATTTACTAACTGCCTAGTAGGTGCTAGGCGTGTGCTGGGTGATATACAGCATGAGGGCCTAACATTTTGGACCTCTTTATGTCTTTTTTGTCAAGATCTATGGAAATGAAAGGACGGGATGACACAACAGGCAGATTAGACACATACTAAGTCACAGCAGATCCAGCTCCCTGGACCACTCTCCAACAACCACCAAATATAAGTTCAGCTTCACTCAAGTTATCAAGTCAGGTAACTTCTAAAATAAGCATCTTAAGTTTAGTACAATAAAAATTTTATATTTTACAGTTTAGCATTACTTTCACTTTGAATTTAATATGAGGACACAATAATGTTTACAGACCCAAATCCATCTACTTCTAAACACACGAGAGCCTAATTTTAGAAAATGTCAGTTTCCTTATTCCAATAGTAATACTTCATGGCTTAGTGATGTACAGACAGAAACACATCTTAATGGACAAGCTATTAGTCATTAGTTCAACCTCAATTAGCGGCTTCCTATCATGAACAAGTAAAATAATGGGTAGCTTGTAACCCAATCAACCAGATAGATATAACACAATCAACCAGAGAGGGCTCTGCAATCAGTTTCCTACTACTGACACTTAATGTGGAATCTTATGAGATATAATACCAGGCTGCTACTTTTTAAAATAAAACACTTCAGCCATGCTAAAACATATATAACTTAATAGAGTACCCCAGTTAGAAAATAAGCATCAAGTAAGAATTTCCCTGTGCCATTTCCTGCCACTGACCTTTATTTTCTTCCCCTCCATCCCCACTGAAAGAAACCACTCTTCTGATTTTGTTGTTCATCATTGCCATGCACGTTTTTATACCTTCTCTATATATGTACACATTCTTAAGCAATATGTACTCTGTATCCTTCAGCAATTTGATTTTTGACTCAATACAATGCTAATGAAAATTTTCTAATATTGATATGTGTAACTCTAGTCCATTCATTTTCATTGCTGTATAACATTATATTATATGAATGTAACACAATGAACTCAATCTCCTGTTGATGGACATTTAGATTGTTTTTAAACAGGACAAAACTGCTTCGAAAGAAATATTCTGTTCTATCCTAAATAACACATAGAAGACACACCAAAGAAAACACATTATGCCTTTCTTCCAATCCCAACAATCTCAAACCAGCACTACCTTTCTTCCTCAATTTATATTCAGCCACTTTACTAAGATAGCTCCTATCTGTCCATCCATCTCAGCAGGACAGGAAAGTAACTTACTTATTCAGGATCAAAGTGACGGAGAGTAATTCTTCACAGAGCCAAAGACAAAGGGCTGGTGAAGGTGCAATACAGAAAGGCAACAAAATTATCCCACTACCTTTTTTTATTCCACAGGTTTTTAAACTAGCGTTTTCCTAGAATGTCACCTGCCAGCTTTTAAAGCTCTGAACTTGATGCAGTTAATCCTCTTTTATTTTATTGTTTTTGACAGAAAGAGAGAGAGAGAGAGAGAGAGAGAGAGAGAGAGAGATACAGAGACAGAGAGAGAACTGAGCTGGGGGAGCTCCCCAGTTCAGCACATGGGCCGGGGCCAGGATTCGATCCTGAGTCCCCGGCGCTGCAAAGTGAACGCTTAACCCACTGAGCCATCCTGGCTTCCCCTAATCCTCTTTTAAACAGCTGTCTATGTTAATAGCTGTACTCTTTATCTCAAACTTTATGGCTTATGAAATAAGCACTGAAATCAAGAAAAAGAATGTGAGGTTTTATGGATACTTTTTAATGCCACTCTTAATTCCATTTCTAATTACTATTTTCTAATTGTGCTTTAGAATTAAGGACAGTTTTGTAGTCAAAACTGAAATACATTAAATAGCTATCATGAATACAAACTGACAGAATTCTTAAGGTTTCTATTAGTATTTATACATCAATTAATATCTTTAATATTCTTCCGCAACACCACCACACAGTTCATCCTTGCCCCTGAATAGAGTATTCTACCAATTACAGGTAAACAGCTCTGAGTACAGTACTCACCAAATTCAATTAAAAAATGTTTTTAATATAACCTCACCCTTTTTTTTGAGAAATCACTTACTTGGGTTTGGAAAGCACTTTTTCCAAGTTAAATTCTTTAAGGTATCTTATTATGGCAGCCAAAGAGCAAATCACAGGCTTCTCCAAGTTAAGGATGCCAGAAAAACTTTGAGAACCTAAAAACACAATATATACCTTCATTAGAATTATTTTCATTACTAAAAACAAATTTTAAGTTAAACTGAATTTAGTTTATGGTTATTGAAATAATAATTTAGACAGCATCTCCTAAAACTACTCTTTGGAAAAATGCAGATTATGAATACCCAGGGCATGAGGAGAGGGCATTTTCTGACAGGGGAATAAACCTTTTTGGAAAGAAATAGAGCAACTGTTCAAAATCTAAAATGCTCATCTCCTTTGACCCAGAAATACTCCAAAATGTTGTCAAAGACATGTATATGAGGAAGTGAGTTGGAAAATTTTTTGTAATAGTAAAAAACTGGAGACAACCTGACTGAACATCAATAGGGCAACAGTTAAATAAATTTTGGTAAGTCCAGATTACTATATACCTACTAATAGGAATAACTTACAGCTATCTGAACTGATACGAAAAACTATCCATAATATATTGTGGGAGAGGGAAAGAAAGTTGGATGATCATTCTCGTCTCTCAGCAGGAATACTCTAACAGTTTTGTAAATGGTCTCCCAGCTTCATCCCTACAGGGCAGAGGTGGGCAAACTGCAGCCCACTATAGGTTTTTTTGCAGCCCGCCAAGACATCAGATTTTTATGATACAATTTATATCTTTTCTGAAATGCAAAGTTAACTAATAAATGCAATCATTTTAAAAGGTGTGGCCCTCTACTAACCTTCGTTTCCACAAAGCAGTACCCGAGCCAAAACAATTGCCCACGCCTACTATAGGGTATTCTTTACATAACAGCCAAAGAAATCCTTTGTAAAATGTACATCAGATCATTACTCTACTTTGCTTAAAAATCCTCCAATATTCCCCAACTCACGAAGAGAAGAAACTTAAGTCTATAAGACCCTGCACAACTTGCTCCCATCTCCTCTTTAACTGTGCATTAACCTCCTTATATTCTTCCCCTTAGTTACTTTGTTCTAGCAGCCAGGCTATTTGCTATTCCTTAAACATACCAGGCATTTAAGATACGTTGTGCTTTCTGCTGTCGCTGCCTGCAACACTGTTCCTTCACAAGTCCATATAGCTTTTCTCCTGAACTCCTGCAATCTGCTCAAATCTTTGTTCAAGTGCCATTTTCTCAATAAAACCTCCCATCACTGCTCTATTTAAAAGTTTACGCTCTTCCCTGCCATACATTCTTCATAGCATTTAATTACCTTCAAGTACGCTATCTGAATTATTTCACTGGACATATGCCCCCATTAGAATGTAAACTCCAGAAAGGTAAGAATTTTTGTGTTATATTCCTTATTGTTTGTGCAATGCCTTATATAATAGACATTCAGTAAAAATTAGTTAAAATAATAAATTCAAGTTATAGTAAACAAATATACACTATTTATAAATGTTTATATGTATATAGGTGGATTTGACATAAAAAAATCCATAAAGATCTGAGGGGAGGGACTTCTGACTTTTTTCTTTAACACAACTATATTTTTATTTTTTCACAGTAGGCATTTATTACTTTTAGAAATAAAGAAATTATAAACTATCCTCTAAAAATCAGTAATATAAAATAACTTACTAATTTCAACCATGGCTTTTTATAAAACCAAAGTGTAAATAAAGAATTAACAAAAGCTTTCCCCTTCTACAGAGAATTTCATCTTTTAACTTTCCAACTCTGCTCCACAGGAAACCTAATAAAGATAAAGCATCAGTGTGTTCTGAAGTAGCACTGCATTCTCACATGGTAAATGACCTGAAATCAGTAAATTGCGCCTGGACTCGGAGGAATTACAAATACCTGATTCCAGAATTTTGGCATTCCCTGAGAGTACACTGACTCTTTGAACTTGGCATGTACTTTGTAGAAATTCCAACAAGGGACATGGCTTCCTGCAGTACATGGGGTTTCTAAGCCAGGAAAGACCTTTGCACCCACTGGATGGGTCTTTTCTTTGCAGCTGAGCTGTCCCTAGGGCAGAGGGGAAAGTTGAGCGCCAATGGCTCTTTGGATTGCTACAAAGACCACTGAGGACGACTCCCACTAAGAGAACATGTTCCCTGCCAGCAAGCTGGGTTTTCTGTCCTATGTCCTTCTAACTGAATCTGATGCCAAGAGTAGCTGATGGTGGTCTTGTAACTTAGTCCTGTCTTTAGTTGAACATAAGATGATGATCCCTTGGTGGTATCTCACACTAGAGTCTTAAATGGGAGTTACACTCTCAGACAGACATTTGATTCAATTTGGCCAAGGTGCCAGGAAATTAAAAGGGATGGGAAGAGAAATGTTAACAAGGCAGCAATGCCTGAGAGGAAGTTGGAGGAGGCTGATCTATCTATGGTTTAATAGTGAGAGCTCTGCAGCATGTGATAAGGGATAAAAACGGACCTTAACATAAGCGGGACCGGAAGGAATAAGGGATCCAGACCAAACCAAGCACTGCTCCCTGGCTGAGGAAATGTGAATCAGACAAATAATGGTTCCCTAACACATTCAGCCCCTGTCACTAATGGTTCTTTTAGTTAAATTCTGGCAGTCAACTTTCTGAAATGCTACCCTTCACCAGGAGATTGATCCACAAATTTTATAAAATTGTAAGAAAAAGAATGAGCCATCTTTTAAGAGAAATAAGAAGGAAAACTAGTCGGTAACTAACTCCTTACATTCCAATGAATATGTCAAAAACATCAAATTTCTAAATAGTCATAACTACAAAAGAAGAAACTGCACTGGTGTTCTTGATGAATACAATGAACTCTTCCCTCTACTTCCTTCAGTTATCTATTGGTAACTAATTTCCATTAAATTGAAAGTCAAAACTTGTGCCTTTATCCAAATTTCAACTCAGTTAAATCTGAGAATAGATGGCTAACATGTATAAAATATTTACCTTCGATGTCAACTACCTCTTTTGCATAAAACTCTGTAACCACCTGGAAAGCATGGCTGTATTCGAAATGCATGTTATCCATCCTTTCTACTCGAATTCTGTCATCCCGCACACTGAAAGAAAAGATGAGAATTTCAGAGAGAAGCATCCCTAACCCTAAACTGTCTGTATTTAGACCTTGCCTGATAATCAATCATCAAGCAATCCTCATTTCTTATTCTCTCCCAAATTATAAAACAAAAAAGGAGAAAAAGAGCTAAAGCTTCCCTGTCAAAAGGTTTCATTTCATAAGTATAATTATTGCTATTAGTACTGATATTTTTTTATCACCTAGCACATTGTGAGCACTTTATATATAATGTTATCGAGAACTCATTGAAATTAAGGTCAATTACTTTAGTAAGTACAAAAGGGAGAAAAATGGAAAAACATCATGGTAATTTAATTGCATCATTTGTTTAAATACTCTAGCAATAGAATACATCAAGTAATTCTTTCTTTGAAGTGACATCTCTATGCCTACTTGGCTTTTTGCTAACTTTATTTCTATCACAGCCTCCAGTCAAATATAGTAAATTCATCTTAGGTCACATCTCACTATTAAAAGTGGTTCCATAGTATTTAAAATAAAATTTGTAACATATATACATATATGTCCATATATAATTGTGTAAGTATATAAATAGTCTCATATCATCCATGCTGAACAGTACATTTCCTGTCCTGCTGGTTTGCCACTCCTCCCTCCTTCTCCTCTCCATTCCTTATCACCTCACTCCCAACCCATGTTTACAGCCTAGAATGAATCCTTCCTTACCTTTTTCATATTCATATGATCATACACAAGAATACTGTATACACACATACTCATAAATATCCATGTTATATAAAAATGGGATAGTTTTGTACAAACTTTTAGGCATCTTGTTTTCATGGAATCAAGTTAAGCAATAACTCTTGGAAATCCCTCCATATAAAGCAATCTAGAGGTGCCAGGATGACTCAGTGGGTTAGGCGCTTGCCTTGCAGCCCCGGGGTCCGAGGATCAAATCCCGGCACTGGCTCATGTGGACCCATATGCTGAACTTCAGTGTGGCCCCAGTTAGGTTCTCACCAGGGCAAGCTTCCCATGAGGGAGGCCTGGCCTGGTTGCCACCCTGCATGGCCCCCACCACCTGTACAGAATGAAACTGTCGAAAATTCATGACATATAACTATGGAGACTGCTCTTGGCCCTCCCACTTCTGTTTGTCTCTCTTTGTCAAAGACAATGAAATAAATCTTAACATAATCTAGCTATAATGCATTCCTTTTAATAGCTGAGAAATATTTTACAGTATGTAAAAGCTGTAACTTATTCAACCATCTTTAGCACTGGATATTCACTTGGTATTATTAGCATTTTGTCACATGTTGCTTTAGAACATTTTTAAAGATTTATTTTATTGATTTTTGACAGAGAGAGAGAGAGAGAAGGGGAAGGGCCCAGAGCAGTCTCCATAGTTAACATTAGTTTTCCATACAGTTTCACTCCACAGGCGGGCACAGGGCTGCGCAGGGCAGGAACTGGGCCAGGAGCCTCCCACATAGGTCCTGGCAAGAACTGAACTGGAGGCACACCCCAGTTCAGCATGTGGGTCCTCATGGGCCAGGGCCAGGATTCAATCCTCGGTCCCTGGGGCTTCAAAGTGAGCGCTTAACCTGCTGAGCCATCCCAGCTTTCCCTTAGAACATTTTTATGTAACAATAAAATCTTACAGATGTACATCTCATTGTTAAAGATAGCATAATTTCTCTATTTAATTATGTCTTTCATATCTATCAATAACATTCTGTAATTTTTCCATGTTTTATATAACTGGTTGTGCTCACATTGAAGATATATTAAAATTAACACTACTGTAAAGAGATCCTTTTCTACTAATCACTAAAATGTTATCATGAATCTATCAATTTTTATATGTAGCAACTGTGCTAAACACTAATTCATTCTCTTGTATTGATTCTCTTGTATTGTCCATGTATGCATTAGTATCATCTATAAAAAAAATAAAACTTTTTTTGTCTTTCTCTTATAATTTCTATTCATTTCTTTTTCCTATTTCATTATACCACTGGCTAAGATGTTCAGGGCAGTGCTGTACATCTAACAGGCATCCTTTGTTTTCTAACTGACACTAATCTAAAGTTTCATCTGGTAAATAAAATGTTTATTGTAGGCTTTGGAATAAATGACATATTAGCCTATGCTTTGGTAAGTTTCCTAGTTTTTACAAAAAGAAAAAATTTAGCATAAAATATCATTGAACTTTACCCTAATGTTCTTTCTACATGTGCTAAAATGATCATGTGGTTTCTCTCACTTAATTTCTTAGTATGTTATTCATATTTTCTGATGCTGAATGATTCTTGCATTCCTGGGACATATTATCCTTGTCATGATGTTCTCTGTGTTGCTCAAATAAAGTTATAAATTTGGTTTCTTAGTATTTTAGTTTTTTCCCCAGGAAATTTGTGCCAGCATACCTATTTCCAAAGGCTTTTTTCTGTTCTACTACAAAACTAGGCAGGCATAAGCTGATTCAGGGAGAAATCTAAGAGGGAGGATTTTTCTCCCATCTGTGTGGTGCTAAAGAAGGATTTTTCCACCTTAATCCACCGGTGAGGGAGTATCAGACTAACTACTGCAAATTTCTTATCAATTTTTATCTTCTTGTAGACTGCCTTAATACCTGGATTTTAGAAGCCTACAGCGAAGTTATTATTTAGCAACTCAAAAAGCAATGAATGACCTTACATGAGCTCCACAGTGCTCTTATACAAGTTCCTAAGTGAACACAAGAAGTGGCTGGTAACTCAATTACTGTTCTAATTAAAGTTTTGTTTGATAAGCAGATCAGGATTTAGAAACCCATTAAATCTGATAAAATGGACTTGTCAGTTATCCTTGAGGCTTTCATGGAACTATTACAACAGTGTTAAATTCATCATTCTATAATCTGTATATTAAACAGCCTCATGCAAATATTTTTTTCGATATATTTCAAACTGGCTGGAGTTAAAATCTCACATCTGAGCTTTCCTAGATTTCTTAAAAATTAAATAAAGTTATGGTAAATTCAAATATTGTATTTTTGAAACAAAAGTCTCCTTCAAACACTCACTGTAAACAAAATGAGTAATATCCAAACAGAATTTTATCAAACTAGATTTAGGTAAATTTCTACATTAAACACAGAACCACCGATCTTGATTTCTTCAAACTGTAGTCTGTCAAATACCTACATCAGAATTGTGTGCAAAACAAATAAATAAAAGCACAGATTACACACCCCAGATATGATCAATCTGAACTCAGCAGGAAGTTGGGGGCAACGGGTAGGGTTCATTCTTAACAGGGTTTTCAGGGTAATTCACAGGCAAAGTGCAGATTGAAAACACTAGTCTACATGAACAATACTGGCAGCCATCACAGAACTAGAATACAAAGTAGAAATGTAAATCTTCTCCAATAACAGTTCACGTTTCAGTTGCTCTATTAGAGAAAAGCAGTAAAAAATTTTTTTCACCAAAAAAATTAAGGAAGTCAAATATGGTCAAATAAATGACATGGGTCTAAAAAAGTATGAAAACACTTTCTGTTTCCCACCCTCTACAGAGACTGTTTGTGGTGGGGGTGGGGCTGAAGCCTCCTGAATGGAGAGGAGGATGAGCAGAGGCTGCTCCTTCCTGGGCCGTGGGTGCCGGACGGGAGAACTGACATCAGGATATGAGTCTCAGTCATTACCTGAGGTATACATGCCAAAGTGGACTGTTTCAAAATAAGATTTCCAATTTAAAAAACAATTATTTTCATATATGACATGTCTCTGTTGCCAAATACATTGTTTTGTAAAAATTAGGTGGAGACAAAACTAAAAAAAAGTAACTTCAGGTCTAATAGTAGCTTTTAATGTCAATTTAGACATATATTGTGACATATACATCAATTAGTGACTCTGGTGTTGAATAACAGACCACCTACAAAGATTTGGAACTAACATTCAATTGTGACCAAACAAATGGCAGCTTACCAATTTTATGATCAATGCTGACTTTAGAAACTAATTTTATAGACAAAAAACAATTAAAAAGCTTTGATAAAGGCAGACAATCTACTCTAGGAAAACGAACAAGGCCTCTGACAGCATACTTACTGATAATGATAATGCTGATTGAGTTACAAACTTCCTGGCTAAATGATTAATTCTCTCCTTTGAGGAAAGAGGTCTAGATTGAATAGAAGCCACTCTGTAACATAGTTAAACGTCTCTGTCTTAGAATTAGCATGAAATTAATTTTATCACTGCTTATAGTAGAGAACTATGACCACTTTCTTAGAAATCTAAAAGGTTTTATGTAAAATTATAATTATAAAGACAACCACTAGAAAACATATCAGAATAACCCCATAAAAACAGTAAGGAAAATAGGCCATATAGTAAAACAGTCTTCAAAAGTATATATAAAAATAGAAAATGAAACAAAATGATATGGACAAGCTAATATCAAATATAAAAATATTACATATTGACAAATATAAAGAATGCTAAACTTGCCTGTTAAAATAAAATTAACCTCAGTTTAGATTACAAAGAGAAAAATAAACCTCAATGATACAAACAGGAGCACAACTTAAAACAAAGTTATTCTGAAAGGTTAAAAATAAAAGAATGGCTAAAACACACTGCCCAGATGAAAATCCTAAGTAAATGCAGATACATAGAAAGAAAGCATGGGACAAGATTTTATTCTCAGGCAAGACAGAAATCAGGACAAAAATCATTAAACAAGACAAAGAGAGGTACTTTATAATGATAAAAAGGGCACACTGGACAAAAAAGCTTACTACCCCATCCTTATGAAATACTTTTAGATTTTCGAACTACTGGAATATACTACGTATCAAAAATTAAGGTTGTTTCCTAAAAAGAATAAGAGAAAGAATAGGAAAGAATAGATTATAGGACTTTGAAGGAGCTCCCAGGAGATGGCCATCTACCCTCCTCTACTTAAACCTGGGAGGTTGGGGGGCCGGGAGACAGAGTGACTGGAGCCATCCTGCCACCTTGTGGAACATGAGAGGAAGACAAACCCAAGGAGGAGAGCCAAAGAACAGCCACTAAATCAAACTATGACTGATTCTAGCCCACCTTGGAGCTTTTCACTTACAGGAGCCAATAAGTTTATTTTCAGCTTTAAAATATGAAATGAGAACTCACTAGAAAGTGTAGGGTTTAAAAAGAAAGGAGTCTTTTGCTGCCCAGAGAAGGAAGTGAACATAGTCACATAGACAGCTTCTCAGAAAGATGGAAAGAAACCTCTGCTGAAGTTCACGTGGCTAATTGTGAACCAAGGTGAGGAAGACCCAACGTTTGAGTACAGCTGGAGAATCTGCTTCAGACCAAACCAACAGGCAGATAGAATACATCAAAGATTCTGGAGGCCAGGAGGACCACCTCCCAACCTTCTCCACCATGCTTAGGTGAAGGGACCTTAGCCAAAGTATCATTGGGAGTGAGAAATTAAAAGCCAATTTAGGGCCAAGGCCCCTGCAGGATTAAAAAGTGTTGCGGTAAAGAAATACAACAGGGCCTACCCCTGAAGAACAAACCCAAGAGAGAGGAAGGAGAATTTCCTCATTCACTGTGTGAACTCCATTGGGCCTCAGAGAAAAGCCTACGACCCAAGAAGTAATCAAGGTCAACAGGCCTGGCGGTTGTGCTGTTCAAACGACTAAGAAAGCTGGGCGGTATTATCTTAATATAATAAGCGTGTACTAGGTAAATTCATGTCTTTCTAAACCTTTCTCTAGCTTTTTCTAAACTTTTGGTTTTACTTTTCCTTCCACAGTAGTTATTAGCCTTTTAAGGTAAAGCTCTATCAAAAAATTTCCAATCTCTCTGAAAGAAAAGTACTTCTATCTGCACTGAGGTCAGGAATACCAAATACTCAAACTTGGGAGACCAAAGGGAAAAGAAAACGTGAAGGGAGAGGGAATAGAGGCAGAAGCCCAAGGGCCTAGAGAAGCCATTCATGTCTACCTGTAGTCGTAACCTCCCGGCCCTTCTACTTTGATCCTGAATATCTTCTCTAAGGATAAATTCCCTTGTAACAGTACTGAAAAACCTCCATTCTTTCTTAATGTTTCAGCCCATCACAATCCTGAGTCTTTTTATCACCCACCTACACATACCATACCCCAGCCCTGTGCACACACTTTTTTTTTTTTATAAAGATTTTACTGATTTTTGACAGAGAGAGACAGAGAGAAGGGGGAGGGCCCAGAGCAGTCCCCATAGTTTACATCAGTTCTCCACACAGTTTCACTCCACACGTGGGCGCGGGGCTGCACAGGGCAGGAACTGGGCCGGGAGCCCCCCATACAGGCCCCGGCAAGAACTGAACTGGGGGCACACCCCAGCTCAGCACGCGGGTCCGCATGGGCCGGGACCAGGACTCGGTCCTCGGTCCTCGGTCCTCAGTCCTCAGTCCCCAGGGCTTCAAAGTGAGCGCCCAACCCGCTGAGCCATCCCAGCTTCCCCGCACATTCTTATTTAACAAGTGGGCCAGGCCTTACCTCCTCTAAGATACCTTCCCAGAAAAATAACCACACACTAGGATGGCCTGTGCTTTCTACTGGACCCAGGGGACTGCGGTTTGTAAAGTAATACCATTAGAAATAAAGCTACTTTGTTTCAAGCATACATGCTTTTTGTCAGAAATTTGACTGCCAGAGACAGAAACACAAGCTGTAATATGCATTATAAAGGAATGAAAATTTTATGAACCATTAACCAACAAAATGTCAGCTATGTTATAACACTACCCCTTTTGAAGTCCAGAAGCAGAGGTGAAGGAAGGGACTGGTTGCCTCATCATGTGTTTTTCCTGGGAGGCCATATAATGCAGTGATTAAGAGCATACACTTCAGAACCAGGAGGTCTGGATCAAATTCCAGTTCTGCCACTTACTAGTTGTATAACCCTAGACTTAGCATCTCTCCACCTCAGTTTTCTCATCTATAAACTTTGTACTAAAAGAATAATAGCTCCCGCACAGGATGTTCATGAAGATTAGATCAGTCAACAAATATAGTCTTTAGAATAGTGTTACCTATTGCTATTGTTATTAATATTATTACCGACCGTACTGGTACTGAAGAATGAGCGGTAAGAGTAGTCATGTGCTCAAAGGAAAAGGAAAAAAGGTAAAAGAAGGAACTTTAGAGTAAAAGTAATTGGGCAGGAAAGGCACAAATAAACAGCATGTCAGCAATAAGAAATATTCTCAGTACCTACCAAGGTATGTCTCTAGTAGCACCTTTTGCACTCCAGGGAAACAGGATGAAGACAAGGAGAATCAAACATGTGATTTCAGAAACCACTCACGGCCCTTCCCCAAATACCACGTAATAGTGATACCTGAAATGTCTTTAAATAGACACAAAGCATTGTTATTTCGCAAGTAGAAACAAAAGGAGTTACTCAAAGGTCCTTAAACAGGAGTCTTCAAAGATGAGAAAACAAAAGGTATAGAAAGTATTCTATACTAAGGAGAAAAAGAAACCTTATCCCCAACCCATACACTATGCCTAAAATTAAATCAAAATGTTTAACAGAGATAAAAGTAAAAGCTAAAACTATAAAACTTCTGTAAGAAAACATAAGAGAAAATATCTTGAAGTAGACAAAGATATCTAAGGACACAAAAAGCACTAACCATAAAAGAAAAAATTGATATATTTGCTTTCTATCAAAATTAAAACCTTCTGTTCTTCCAAGGTCATCAATAATATTAAATGTCAAGCCACAGACTAGGAGAAAATACTCAAAATACATATGTCTGACAAAAATTTTTACAACTCAATAATCAGACATGCAACCCAATTTTTTTAATGGGTAAAAGATGATATAGAAAGAACCAACAAACACATGAAAACATCATTGGTCACCAAAAAAAAAAAATCACGTTAAAATCAAAACAGGCATTATGCTAAAAGGAGCTGGCCACCAAAGAGCCCTCTGACTATAATGATTCCATGCATGTGAAATCGGAGTCTAAAATATTCTATACTGACAGAAGTCAGATCAGTATTTGCTTGGAATAGGAGGTGGAGGTGGAGTTAAATTGACTGCAAAGAGGCACAGGGAACTTTCTGGAAAAATGGAAATATTTGACCCCTTAATAGAGGTAGTGATTATATTGTTGTTGGTATGTCAAAAAATTTACTGATGTATCTAAATAAAATGTGTAAGGTGCCAATATTAAGGTGCAAATCTTTTATTAAAATTAATAAAAAAAATAAAGCTTTTGACATTGCCATTTAAATTATAGCTGAACTTTTCTATTAAGAAGAAATCTGAACAAATAGACTAACACATTTCTGTGCAAATTAGTATTCTAAACACATTTTGGAGAGCAAGATTTTACTCCAGTATTTTTTTAGCAAAAAACAATGGTGTAGAGAAGTATCTCATTTGAAGAAAAATATTTAACTCCAAAAAGAATGTGCCACATTTACCTGCTTTAAGGTTATCATAGTTTAAATCTTATCAATATATATACATATATATATATAAAATTTACCTTGTGTCATGTATATATATGATACAATCATCCTAACACCAGGTAAAATTTCAAAATAATTTATGCTTCTTGTGGTTCAAAAAATAAAAAAAAATGGCTTTTCTAAAAACTCCAAAGATCTATGTAATCCTAAAAAGGACAATCAGCATTAAAATATTCTCAGATCAGTGGAAATGTGTCTCAGACATATTTCTCATGCATGATTAAAAGCATTTTCTCAGCAATAGACACAAAATCAAGACCATTTCACACAGATAATATGCCTTTTGCATTAACAAGCTTATGCCTGCCTCCGAGAGCCTAAAAAAACTAATCTTCCTACTATATTTCTCTAAATACTAACTTTAATATTATCCCAAGAAAAAGTTGCTTCAAGAAAAAAAAAAATCAACTATCTGGAATTCATAGCACAGTGAATAAAAAATAATACACAAAACAAAAGCTAACAATTTTTCCTTTTCAATTCAAACAACAAATCTTCACTGTGACAAGTACTGTACTATAGGGACAAGTGGGAAAAATAAATGCAATGATATTATAACGGGTTGAACTGTGTCCCCCTACGTGCATATGTGGAAGTTCTAACCCCCAGTAGATAAGAATATGACCATATTTGGAGATATGGTCTTAATAGAAGTAACCAAGTTAAAGTGAAATCATTAGGGTGGGCCCTAGTCCAAAATCATTGGAGTCCTTATAAGAGGTGAAATATGGACACATATGAAGAGACATACATAGGAAGAAGATTGCTGTCTACCAGGCAAGGAGAGACACCTGGAACAGATCCTTCCTACACAGCTCTTAGAAGGAATCAACTCTGCAGACACTTTCACTTTGGACTTGCAGACTCCATAACTATGAAACAATAAACAGCATTTTTAAGCCAATCCCCTCTGCATGCTTTGTTATAGCTGCCCTAGCAAACTCATGTGCCAGACTAAAAGGCTCAACATCTATTTGGAGATACTTATAAACAAATCACTAGAATACCAAGAGGACTGAGAAGAATGCTGAGGTAGTATCTGCCGATTTCAAGAGTGTAAATATTCTGACTATGGCTGATTTCAAACTACCAGAGTTTTAGCAACCTCACAGAAAATTCCATCCTCATAAACCACTGCAAGGCAGCTCCAGCACAGACCAAAAATGCAGGCATTAATATTTAATACCTACAGGTAATTTCACATTACAAACAAGGTAATACCACGTGTAGGGCAACTTCATACAGGCAATAAGATTACTAGGATATAAAATATTTTAAAAGTTAGATGGGAAAAACACAATTTGAATAGCTTACAAATTGTAGAAAAATAAATGATGAATGAAAAATAAGACCTAACATTTACTGAGCATTTATTATGTTCCAAGCACTATTCTAAGCCTATTACATGTACAGGAGACTGTCCATTAACCAGAACTCAAGCAGAGATTTTGCTAGTTGCTTGAGTTTCGGTTAACAGAGGGTCTACTTACTTTTATTTGGCATCTACCAATCCCCATGGGTGCCAGCTGAGAGTCTACTGTATTAACTAATTTAATCTTTACTACAACTCTCTGTAAGAAGGAAGTTGAGGGGAAGCCAGGATGGCTCAGTGGGTTAAGTGCTCACTTTGCAGTGCCAGGGACCGAGGATCAAATTCCGGCCCTGGTCCTTGCGGACCCATATGCTGAACTGGGGAGTTCCCCAGTTCAGTTCTCTCTCTGTCTCTGTCTCTGTATCTGTATCTCTCTCTCTCTCTCTCTCTCTCTCTCTCTCTCTCTCTCTGTCAAAAACAATAAAAAATAAAAAAAATCGTTAAAAAAGAAGGAAGTTGAGCCACAGAGAGGTTAAGATCCACAGCTAATAAGCAAGGAAGCCAGGACTCAAACACAGGATGTATGGCCCGACTCTGCACTCAAGACCACTGTTCTGTACCATCTCTCCTTGCGCACGTCATTTGAGTGGGAGAAGGTGTGCCATACTTCTGGCTTCCAATAGGTTACCTTTACACAAGCAATGGGCTTGCAAATCAAACTTTTGTACAAAAAACAAAAATCATTTTAAGCCTTTTTTTTTGCATCAAATCAAATTAAAATTTAAAATACCTAAAAGTCTGCAAGTAAAAATCTCTCTGTAGGGGAAAGTCAGGATGGATCAGTGGGTTAAGCCCTTGCTTTGCAGCCCCAGGGTCCAAGGATCGAATCCATCCCTGGCCCATGCAGATCCATATGCTGAACTGGAATATGGTCCCCAGTTCAGTTCTCGCTGGGGCATGCCTCCAATGTGGGAGGCCCTGGCCTAGTTCCTGCCCTGTGGGCCCCCCGCCCACCTGTGTGGAATGAAACTATATTGAAACCTGATGATGTACAACTAGGGAGACTGCTGTGGGCCCGCCCCCTTCTGTCTTTTTTCTGTCTCTGCCTCTGTCTGTCTCTCTCTCTCTCTCAAAAACAGTAAAACAAATCTTTTTTTAAAAATCTGTTAATACGATGCATGAATGATGTGATGTGGACTTGTACATCTGTAAACTGTCTAATTGTTACCAACCAATGTAACCTCATCAAATTTAACAATAAATTAAAAAAAAAAAAAAAAAAAATCTGTAAGACAAAATCATCACCTCCTTATCTTGTGTCTAAACTCTGATTTTTATATTACCAGGCAAACAGCATTTGTAATCCCTTTAGAGCCATCAGCATGGCCTAGAACCTCTGAGAACAAAAACAAGAAAATCACACAGATTCCCCAAGCCACAAAAAGAATTCTGGAAGATGAAGCTGCACTCACTAAGCACCCAGAGCACAGGCAGTATCAAGCAGGAAAAGCATAGGTGTTCCACTTCTGAGGCTGAAAGAAAGACATGCACAAACATTTCACATCACCACAGCCCCGGGGACTACTCAATGTCAGCACCATTCCTGCACTGAGCCAATATTTAACTTGAACTGTAGTTTCTAAAAGAAAGCACTCTTTATTTTTATATCTATGTAGTTGCAAAGCACTGTAATGTACCAAAACATTGCCAAAGGCAGGATTTTAGTATATAAGATAATGGCAGTAGTGAATAAAATACATGTCCCTGAACTAAAATCTATGCATTGTTAGTACAAATGAAAAGATAAAGTGGAAGGAAATACACAAGCAGGATGCAAGATGGAAGCTTCCCTCCTAGAAGCACAGAGCCTTAGACTAACCTAAGGAAGCCCTTTCCTCTGCAGCCCAGGAAAATGACAGAACGTGCTGAGAGGCTAAGCTCTGTGTCTCTGTAGCAGTAAGTAGGTGGGAAGGAGGCAGAATATGACAATCAACCTGTAGGCCAAGCTGTTCCCACTGTTCCCTGGCAAGTAGAAGGAACAGGATTTTATTCTGTATGGGTGGGCAATCTCTTGTCTTACTCAATTTAATCACCCACAAGTAAACTTTGTGATATGCGGGGGGTTGATAGTTAAGAGTTACATAAAAGACTGTTAAGTATACTTACCCATAATGTAATTCATACATAAATGATACTCTGATTTAGCAACTAGAAATTGCTCATACTTAAAAGGGTCAGTAATCACTTTCTCAAGTACTTTCAAACTCCCAATATCTCTGTCAGGACCACTAGTATTTGCATTCCTGTTTGCAAAAAAAAAAGTTAGGTCTACTTACATGGTATTAAACACCTGTCATTTTTCAGCTAGTTTGAAAAACAAGGCAGATCCAACTGAGCATCCAAGAGAGGCAGTAGTCTGGCCTAATTCCAGTAAATAGCTACTGATTAACAAAAAGTTCTTTAAAGCTACAATCCAGGAGAAGAAAAACATTTTATATCATTATCCAACATCCATACATAGTGTATTACTCTTCCTTTGCCACTGGAGCAAATTACTATAAATTTAGTGGCTTAAAATAACATGCATCTACTAATCTTCCAGTTCTGTAGGTCAGAATTCTGACAATGGCTTCACTGGGCTAAAAACTCAAGGTGTGTTCCCTCCTGGAGGCTCTTAGGAAAGACTCTGGCTCCTTGCCTTTCCCAGTTTCCAGAGGCAGTCTACATTCCTTGGCTCATGGCTTCTTCCTCCATCTTCAAAGCCAGTGTTGCATCATTCTCCCATCTGCTTCTCTTCCGTATTTAAAAGCCTCTTTTGATTAACTAGGCCCACCTGGATAATCCAGGGAAATCTCCCTATCTTAAAGTCATCCAAGTAGCAACCTTAATTCCCCTTTGCCATTTAGCCTCACATATTTACAGATTCCAGGAATTGGGATGTGGAGGTCTTTGGAGGGCCATCATTCTACCTACCATAAATAGATGATAGATGATTGATCATTGATAGATACATAACATACTTCCATACATATATACATAGACAGAAAGATACACACACACACATGCTACTTAATCACCTGTGCCTGTTTCCTCATTTATAAAAACTTATAAACTATACAGTTACTATATATTAATAGTAAATACTTCAAAGCATTGATGTGAAGATTACATGAGTGAATACAAGTAATGGTCGCAGAATATACCTGACATATAGCAAGAGCTTCATTAACCATTATTTAATAAAATTCTTATTTCATCTTTGTTCAAATTTTTCTCTCATTATGGAATGTATTTTCCTGACACCCATCTAAGTTAGATTACTCTGTGTGTGTGTGTGTGTGTGTGTGTGTGTGTGTGTGTCCGTCCATGTGTCTGTCTAGGCCCTCCCTTGCATGAAGCTTCCCTACATTCTATTAAACTGCATTGTCTGATACAGTAGCTACTAATCACATGTGGCTACTGAGAACTTGCAATGTAGCTAGTGAGAATTGATAGATGCTATAAGTATAAAATGTATGTTGGATTCTGAAATTTTAGTATATATAAAAAAAGAATATAAAAAATTAGTATATGAAAAAGAATATAAAAGAATTACATGTTGAAATAATATTTTTGATATGTTGAATTATATAAAATGTATTATTAAAATTAATTTCCCATTTCTTTTTACTTTTTCAACGTGGCTACCAAAAAATGTTAATGACTTATCCTTGTGGATCACATGTTTCTACTGAGTAGTGCTGCTCTAGATAGAATTATTCTCTCCTTCCCATGTACTCTTACTATTTAGTTTACTTTCCTACCACATACTGCATCAATCTGCTATGTATTAAAGTGATTTGTGTATGTGCTGGCTCTGCAAACAGATTGGTAGGCCTTAATGGGGAAACCTCATAGATCTTTTCATCGCAGTAAGATCCATGGTGACTGTACAATAAGTGCTTGTGCCGCTAAATGAAAAAGAAAATATTACTCAGCTAATATGCTATTTGTATACATTGTCTGATTTATTGTTAACAGGAATGCCAAGAAGTCAATTTGTTACTCCTCAAAGTAACTTTTTCTTCAGTTAAAGACAGGATTAGGATGTAAAGCAAATGGAAAAACTTTTTAAAGTTTCATGAAACAATGCTCAATTTACTACATACAATGCACTCATCTATCTTCAACTCTATACTATTCTTTTTTTGAAGTGGTCAGCGCAACCCCATAAAACTTTTCATAATCCACTAATGACTTGTGACCATATTTCAGAAAGTACTGCTTTGATGGGTCAGGTGCAGGCCTTTCTGGATGAGTGCACACCATCTTAAAGATGTCATGTGATACTTAGCACTCCTGTGATCTCAATCGCTATACCAGGTGATGGACCCACTACGGTGTAGTCATGGTCAAACACGGCCAGCAGGTAGGTATGCAGGTCCACTTATCATGCATTTTCCTACCAGCCTTCTTATTAGGGTGGGAACAATCTAGTAAATCCACATGTGTGTTCAGGGCCCATATCCAGTCCCATGAGATGCAGAGCCCAAGCTGAGCCTGCCCAAGAGTTGGTCGAAGCTGAAGATATAAAGTATGAGAAAGAGTTTAAGATGACACTGATGGAAAGAGCCTTAGGAACTTGCCAAGGTATCTGACCTACAGTGATGCCTTGGAATTCGAACTTAATCCATCCCAGAACCCTGTTTGAGTTCCAAAACGTTCCAGTTCCAAGACGAGTGCACATTTGGATTAAGCTCCAGGCTGTATAGTCGCTACGTCCCATGCGAACAGCATGCTGGCGTTCAGATTCCAAAGCAGCATTCGGATTCCGAGGCAAAATCTGCTTGATTTTTTTGTTCAGATTCCAAGGTGTTCGAGTTTGGAGGAGTTCAGATTCCAAGGGATCACTGTAATGGGCTGCGGGGAACTCCCAAGCAAACCTGGAGAAACATCACCAACCTCAGCACTATGTATAGTACCTCAAATTATATATTAAATAAAATACTAGACAGGTGTTTTTTGTAAAGAAGGTGAAAAGAGAAAGAATAAAGGAGGGAGAGAGTAAAAGGGAGGGAAGGAACAAAAATGGTAAAGAGGAAAAGAACATAATAGGACTTCATAGACTTATATTGCTATTGGGATCAAGACTTGGGCTAGTGGCTAACAAAAAGAGGATGGGATGGAGAACAAATTCTTGATCTGAAAACAAGATATAAGAAAATAAGATGAGTAATCAAGAAAAAATAATGGAAACTGGGAAGAAGTCTCCCATCAGCAGGAGATTTGACAGGAAGGAGTCACTGAAAGGACTCATTGATAGAATCCAAGCCCACAAAGGTTCAGAGATACCCAAGCCCAGGGGGCTCTGAACCAAACTAGCTTCAAGTTTCTGATTTAGGGTAGACAGAAAAAGGAAACTCCACCAGAAAGGGAAAACTGAAAGTAATCTCTCTTTGAATCATGAAGAGGAAAAAAGGGGAAAAACATAATTGAAGAGATCCTAAGGACAGAAGCTTCCCTATATTATGAGTTGGATTGAGGAGACTTTTGTATTTTATTGTGCTATTAGTTTATATCTTAATAAAAATAGAAGGTGGACTACCCAGCATCAAATAAAACTGAGAATCTAGTGTGCTTTGCCACTTAGTACCATGGTGATCTTGTCCCTTTGGAATAAAATACTTCAGTTAATTAGATTTTATGATACTAACTCTACAACCCCAAATGAACAGGTGTATTTACAAAAACAGGAGTAGTAAAACAATTCTGCACATATTACACAACTGCCTTCAAACTTCCTATTGGAGCAGTCTGGCCCTGCCTTGGGAGTTGTCTGTGATAATCAGTAAGGTCATTCCTCTAGACCCTTCAAATGCTGTTGCTTCTTATTCAGCTACTATCAATAACCTATTACATTTATGCTTTTCAAGTAGAGATATTTCTGCAGAGTTACACTCAATAAAATACACAAGAAGGTCCTTATTTAGATAAGCCCCATAGCAAACACTCTTGTACAATAACCATCACCTACTAATTTATCATGTTTAAAGACTTGGATTTTCATATATATGTTAAGCATACCCATTAAAAGTGCTAACTAGATAAATAAAAAGTATCAGTACCAAGAAAACTACTGAAAATACAATGCTTTTCCACCACAGAAGGAATTAATATATTTTTTAAAGAAAATCAATTATGAAACAGATTCTTATTATCAAGATAACTTTCTCTTTAAATGTTTCCCTAGAGACAAACATTTCCTACTATGTATGATGTGATTTATAACTGCTACTTAATGTACTATCATCTCTACTACCACAATCAATTTCTTTAAAGATTTTATTTTTTTTGACAGAGAGAGAGAGAGAGAGAGAGAGAAGGGAGAGGACCCAAAGCAGTCTCCATAGTTGTACATCATCATTTTTCAACACGGTTTTTTGTTCCACACAGGTGGGAGGCGGGGGCTGTGCAGGGCGGGAGCTGGGCTGGAGGCCTCCCTCATGGGAGGCATGCCCCCTCGAGCCAGGGGCCAAACCAGGGGGAGAGAAATGAACTGGGGGCCTCCTGAATGGGAAGCACACCCCTGTTCAGGATATAGGTCCACACAGGCCGGAGCCGGGACTTGATCCCTGGTCCCCAGGGTTGCAAAGCAAGAGCTTAACCCGCTGAGCCATTCCTGCTTCCCCAACCACAATCAATTTTTAATTCTAAATTTTCTAAAGAGTAAAATGAAATTATTATATAATAAACATAAAAAAACAGAATTACATAGGAGTCAACTTTTATCTCGTACTCTAGAAACAGAGAATGAAGAAGATAGAAAAGAAAGAAAGAAAAAAATAGATTTCCTATGAGCACCACACCAGAAAGTGTTTCAAGTGCCAGAGATGAGACTGGGAACTTCTTCTCATCCACATCAATCTTTAAAATAATGACTTATCTACTTGTCCACAAATAAATTAACCATGTAGATTCCATTAATATTTCCTGTAAGGGAATGTTAGGATGCTTACACAAACTAATTTAAAGTGACTTTTTAGTTTAATTTTTGAAGACTAAAAACAATGAGGAAAAAATGGCAGGGAATTAATAAGGTCTTCCCAAAAGAAGTAAATGAGTTGGCTATAGCCATACTATTTAAATATACATTGATCGTCATATATGTTACATGTATAAATTTACAGCTATTACAACAATCTATATTTATAAACCCAAATTATTTTTCCTAAGAAAAACAAATAGGAAATACTCATTATTCTCCTTACTCCAGAAGTCACTTGTTTAACTATTGTTATCAAGCATGTGTTAATTAAGTACCTACTAACTTCAAGCCACTATGATGATATTGGGTACACAAAAGATTATAATATAGTTTCTAGTCTTATTCATAGGACACTTTTTATCCAAGCCTTCCTTAATATTGCTCTCCCCTCACTGTTACCCCTTGAATCTCTTTCACTTTCACTTTACCTTTCTCTCCACACCCCACCTCTGTCTTGCCTCAGGCTGCCATGCTCCCCCTGGCAGAACAGCCAACCAAACTAGTTTCTGGTCCCTAAGAAAACCACACTTTCTCACACTGCCATGTCCCTTCCTGCCATTCTTCCAAGTCTAGTTCCGGCATACCGGGCTGGGAAGCTTCATCTAACGCCTTCAAGCAAAGGCTAACATTCTAATGCTACCAAGCACTCTGTAAGACCTTTACCATCTGCACTTGCACTATAATTTTTTTCCATGATTACCATCCATTACACAATAAGAATCTGGAGTATAATGATTTTATTTTTATATCTCCATCCCCTAGTAATGAACCTTGCACACAGCAAGTATGTTTTTAAGAATAAATGAATGTAGGGACACTAGGATAGCTCAGCGGATGAGCACTTGCCTTGCAATCGCAAGGCCTGGGATTCAATTCCCAACCCAGCCCATGCAAGCCCCATATGCTAAAACTGTGATGCAACCAGTAACCACTGGGAGGGCATGGCAGCGAAAGTTCTCACCTTCCATGCAGGAGGCCCCCAGTTTGGTTCCTGCCCCCCGCAGCCCCACCTCTGTCTGTGTGGAATGAAACCACATGTCACTACTGATGTACAACTATGGAGACTACTCTGGGCCCTCCCCCTTTCTCTCTCTCTCTCCATCTTTCTCACCTCCTCTCAAACAATAAAATAAACCTTAAAAAAATAGAAAGAATAAAAGAATGCATTATATACAATTCAGAGGATGTATCAGTAAGTTGAAAACTTACTGGAAACATCTATCAATACAGATATTCTTAGGAATAAAAAAGGAAATCAATTAAAATTTACTGCTAACTATCTAAATTAATAAAACAAACATAGGGGAAGCCGGGATGGCTCAGTGGGTTAGGCGCTCACTTTGCAGACCCGGGACCTAGGATCGAATCCCGGCCCCGGCCCATGTGGACCCATATGATGAACTGGGAAGTGCCCCCAGTTCAGTTCTCACCGGGGCAAGACCCCGGCCCAGTTCCTGCCCTGTGCAGCCCCAAGCCCACCTGTGGAAAGAAACTACGGTATGTGTAAAAACCAATGATGTGCAACTATGGAGACTGTTCTGGGCCCTCCCCCTTCTCTCTGTCTCTGACTCTGTATCTCTCTCTCTCTCTCTCTGTCAAAAACAATAAATAAATCTTAATAAATAAATAAACAAACAAACAAATAAAAAATAAAACAAACTTAAAAGAAGAATAAAGTACCTTAATTAGAAAGGTG
>PVKE010021578.1:0-26387 GCA_004027555.1 Craseonycteris thonglongyai
GTGGACTTGTACATCTGTAAACTGTCTAATTGTTACCAACCAATGTAACCTCATCAAATTTAACAATAAATAAAAAAAATAAAAAAATAAAAAAAATAAAACAAAAAACAACTATGGGAATGCAAAAAATAATTTTTGTCCCACCTTCTAAGTTCTTCTAGTTGGGCTAATAATCAAATTAACAGAGACAGAGTAACAGGAGAAAATGTTATGGATGTACACTTGGCATTTGCCATAAGAAATGAGACCTGGGGGAAGCCGGGATGGCTCAGTGGGTTGGGCGCTCACTTTGCAGCGCTGGGGACAGAGGATCGAGTCCTGGCCCTGGCCCGTGCGGAACCATGTACTGAACTGGGAGCTCCCCTAGTTCAGTTCTCTCTCTGTCTCTGTAGCTCTCTCTCTCTCTCTCCTCTGTCAAAATAAATAAATAAATAAATAAATAAATAAATAAATAAATAAATAAATAAATAAATAAATAAATGTTTAAAAAAAAAAATTAAAAAAAAAAAAAAGAAATGAGACCTGAAGATGCACTGGGCAGTTGAGGCTTACATGCCATTTTGGACAAAGGAGAAGGGTGACAGGGATCTCGGATTTGCAAGGGGAAAGTAGGCAATTCACAGGTAGATGAGAAAGCACAAACATGTGAACAAATTATTGCTGGCCTGTCCAGGAACAATGGAACACAAAGAGAAGTCTAACAGACAAACATTGTTAGATTTCTCCCCATTTGCCACCCTTAGTTTACATTATCATGCCAAGGTAGTTTCCTTTCTTTAAGCAGATTTTTCTACCTGAATTTATTTAGACAAGTAAGGACGAGGGTCCAAAGTTCTCTGTCTTTCATTTTTTAATAATCAACTTAAAATCAATATCCCAAAAGGCATATTTTGGTGTGGCAAAACTTTGGTTTCTTTCACAAGAAAGCCAATTAACTAATGAACAAAGCATCTGAATAGACATTTCTCCAAAGAAAATATATAAATGGCCAATAAGCACTTGAAAAGATACTTGACATTATTAGCCACTAGGGAAAAGTGAAGTAAATCAAAACTACAATGACATTGCACACCTACTGGAAAGGCTAAAATAAAAACGACAGACAATAACAAGTATTAACAAGGATGTGGAGAAATTGGAACCTTCATACATTACTGGTGGGATTGTAAAATGGTATAGCTGCTTAGGAAAACAGAAGGTTTCTCAAAATATCAAACAGAGTTACCAGATGATCTAGCAATTCCATTTCTAGGTAAATACCCCCCAAATTGAAAATAGTGTTCAAACAAAAACATATATGCAAATGTTTAAAAGAGCATTATTCATAATAACCAAAAAGTGGAAACAACTCAAATGTCCATCAATTGATATACGTGTAAACAATAGTATTCAGCCACATAAAGGAATTAAATGCCAATATATGCAGCAACATGGATGAAACTTGAAAATATTTTGCTAAGTGAAAACCAAGCACAAAAGCCCACATGCTGTGATTCCATTTATTTGAAATGTCCAGAATAGGTTAATCTATAAAGACAGAAGTAGGTTAATGGTTGTCAAAGGCTGAAGGAGGGGGACAATAAGGAGTAACTGCTAATTGGTATGAGTTTTTTTTCTGCAGTATTAAAATGTTCTAAAATTAGATAGTGGTGAGGGTTGCACAACTCTGTGTTATACTGAAAACCACTAAACTGTATACTTGAATTGGGTGAATTTTATGGTACATGAATTGTATCTCAATAAAGCTGTTGTAAAAATTGCTTTGAATGAGAAATAATATCTAAACATGTAATGTAATACAGAAGTCATAAAAGACTGATATAGTAGACTCCCTAAAAATAATAGAACTCCAAAAAATAAAGCAAACAAAAAAATGATGATGGAGCAACATCAAAAGACAAAATGACCCAAGACAATCTGAGGAAAAGTATTTTCAAAACATATTTAGTAAAACGACTAAAATCCCTAACATACAAATATCTCATAAAATTTCAGGAAAAAACACTATTCTGGGAAAATTGACAAAGAGCAAGAAAAGGCAGTTCTCAATGACTAAGCAAAAGGAAGAAAAATGCCCAACATTTTAAGAAATGCCAGCCAAAACCAAACCAAGCTATTATTTTTACCTATCCAACTGCCAAAGCTTTTGAAAATTTATAATATTGAATTATTATTGGTCAGAGTGTTAAGAAACAGGCACTTATGATGGCATTGTAAATTAGTACAATTATTATTATTATTATTATTATTATTATTATTGACAGAGACAGAGAGAGACAGAGAGAAGGGGGAGGGCCCAGAGCAATCTCCATAGTTGACAGCATTAGCTTTCCACATAGTTTCACACCACAGGTGGGCGCAGGGCTACGCAGGGCAGGAACTGGGCCGGGAGCCTCCCACATAGGCCCCAGCAAGAACTGAACTGGAGGCACACCCCAGTTCAGTATATGGGTCCACCTGGGTGGGGGGCAGGGAATCTATTCTCAGCCCCGGGGCTGCAAAGCGAGCACTTAACCCACTGAGCCATCACAGCTTCCCCAGTACAATTATTTTCAAAGGCAAAATGCCTTTAGTTATAAAAGGAAAAATGTTAAGTGCATACTAGACTTTGACCCAGTTGTTTTCCTTTAGAAATTCAACACAGAAATTCTAACACAAGTAGGCACATATGAGGGCTGTCTGGGAAAAAAATCATCCATAAATGTTTCTATTTTTCATATTACATCGCTGGACACTTTCCGGACAACCCTCATATATAATAAGATGTATGTAACAAGGATGCTCACTGAAAATTAGAAACAAATATCCTTCAAAAGGTGATTGGATAAATAAGTTATGATCTGTTAAAAATGGAAGATTATGGAGCCAATAAAAAGAGATAGTTTTATATGGAAATATTTTCAAGATAAATTAATTGGGAAAAATAAAAAACAAATTGCAGGAGGGACTGAGATTAGGGAGGCAAGGCCTAGGTCTAGGGAACTACAGTTAAGGAAGCACTCACTGTTAGGCTGGTAGAAGTTCATGGTTGGTCCCTGAAAGTGAGTGCCTCCTTAAATTTAACATCCTCCACCCTTGCCTCACTTTAGTTTCAGCCCTGCAGTATAGTATGTATAATATAATCCTATATTTGTAAATAATAATTAAATGTATAAATAATAGTGTAAATTTGTACAAACTTTTTGGAGGGCATATACATATATAGTACATGTATGTATATGTAATATATACACATATGTATTTATATATTAATTATATATATTAGTTTGTGTATATGGTAAAGGGAAAAAATGGAACACTATATAACAAACTATTAGCAGTGGTTTTTCTGCGGCATAGGAATATGAAGAATTTTCACTTTAGAGTCATGTACCTCTCAAATTTTTTGTTAAAAAACAATGAACAAAAATATTTTTGGTTATGGAAAAAAATAAGAAATATTACAAAAATAATAGCGTAACCACACAAAAGAGTTCCTTGTGCTATATATGTTTGAGTGCTGAATTGAGCACTTTGTGTACTTATGGTTGCTATCATATAGTTTGTGTAGAAAGGAATAAAAAAAATGAGTATTTTATGCTTTTGAGACATGCACTTTAAAAATTGTATGACAAATGATCCCAGGATAGCTCAGTGGTTGAACACTTGCCCTGGCCAGTGAGAACCCCATATGCTAAACTGCAGTGTAACTGATAACTGCTGGGATAGCTCAGCAGCAAAGGTTCTCCCCTCCTACGTGGGAGGCCCCCTGTTAGGTTCCTGCCCAGCACAGTCCTGCATCCACATGTGTGGAATGAAACCATGTCACAGCTAATGATGTACAACTATGGAGTCTGCTCTGGGCCCTCTCCAACCCCTGGGTCCCCCACCCCCACCCCCTTACCTTCTCTTAAACAATTAAAAAAAAAATGGGGGAAGCTGGGATGGCTCATCGGGTTAAGCTCTTGCTTTGCAGCCCCGGAGACCAAGCATTGATTCCTGGCCCCGACCCAGGTGTACCCATATGCTGAACTGGGGTGTGCATCCAGTTCAGTTCTTGCCGAGGCCTATGAGGGAGGCTCCTGGCCCAGTTCCTGCCCTGTGCAGCCCTGCACCCACCTGAGGAGTGAAACTATATGGAAAACTGATGCTGTCAACTGTGGAGACTGCTCTGGGCCCTCCCCATTCTCTCTGTCTCTCTCTGTCAAAAAACAATAAAGCTAAATCTTAAAAAGAAAAATTGTATGATAGCATTCTCTCTACTAAGTTACAGTCTTTTCCAAGTAGAAATTCAAGTTATACAAGCTGGAGCCAATTTTAACTTCTATATGAACAGTATTTTCCCACACATACCTTACCCATCTCTTCTAGGTAAATATCAGATTAGGTGTCTTTCATATCAATTCTGAAGTGGGTATATTTTTTATCATGTCTATTTTCTGAATGAGAGGATTCAAATGCTGACTGATTTCCCAGTTTTTCATATCTTATTGTTAGTAAAACTGAGAATGCTATTACTTCATTGGTTTATTTTTTCTTCTTGAAAAGAGATAAAGCAGTGTTGGGGTGGATAAGCTGAACTAAAATAACTGCTATTCATGTGTCAAATAAAATAAACACAGGTATTTTTATTTTTTATACTTTCTAAATAAATTGGAGTATTATACCCCAATAATTGGTTGGGACAATGTTTATTAAATTAAAAATTTTATTTTAAAATTTGAGGGTTATCTGGGGCTGCTGTTGAGTGCTTACCTCGTAATCACAAGGTCCAATTCCTGGCCCCAGTGGGTACAAACCCACATGATGAACTGTGGCACAACTGGTAACAGCCAGGATGCTTGTCAGGATGGAGGTTCTCACTTCCCATGCAGGAGGCCTGTGGTTGGTTCCCACTTTGTGTGGCCCCACATGCACCTGTGTGGAATGAAACCATGTTACAACTAATGATGTACAATTATGGAGACTGCTCTGGGCCCTCCCCCTTCTCTCTCTCTCTCTCTCTCTCTCTCCCTCTCTCACACACACACACACACACACACACACACACACACACACACACACCTTCTCTCAAAGAATAAAAAGGAATCATAAAAAAAAAAAGAGCTGTCTTCAAGACAATATTAAGAAAATAAAAATAAAATAAATAAAATAAAATATGAGGGCTGTCCAGAAAGTGTCCAGCTATGTAACCATTCTCCTTATATTGATGATGGCTGATTTTTTTCTGGATATCCCTCGTATATAGGTAGTCAGAGGTAAAGGTTCATTTTAGCTTCATCAGAGATCTCTATGGATATTTGGCACTTACAAGAAATGTACTTATAAATGAAGTAATATGATTTAGTGACTAGGATATCTATTTTCAAAGATCCTTACCTGGCACACTGAAAAGATACAATAAATTCTTAGAAAAGGCAAGGTTAAAATACCCTTTACTTGTTCCACTACTGTGCTAATCACTTTAGAAGCAGTATCTCATTTAATCTGAAACATGATGAGGGAGTTCCTGTTATTATACTTTTTGTTTTACAGATAAAGAGAGAGTCTGATAATGAGACTTATTTTAACATTATATGAGTATAGTCATGTTAAGTTGGTAAGCAGTTAGGAAGGAGTCTAAAAATCAAGTCAATAATGGCAATTCGATTCTGCCAGTTTCTTCTCCATGTTTTTTATCCCCCACTTGAATCAGGTGCATAATTTTAACCTGTCATTTTGAACCCTATATTTATGAATATATCTATGTAAACAATAATTATAAGAAATTTAATTCTTGATCAAATATCTATGTAGTAATAGTGAAACTATTTCTATTTTTTTATTCTCATTTTTATTTTACTGAAATGATTATACTTAGGAACTACTTTTTCATGTACATATTACAATGAGATTCATTTCAGTCATCAGGTTTTTATCCTCATAAATTTTGCCAGTTTTAATTACTGCTGTGGTGAGCTTTCTTTTGTAGCTATTGTTTCCATAAAATTTTATTTTTTTCCTGTGACCCAGTCAAAACATTCATTTGATTAAAGTAGTGGGGTCAAAACATTCTTTTTTGCCTGTGATACAAGAACTCAATATAAGTCATTTCTTGTGATAGTGATGCTGAGACAAGTAATACCTGCTATAGGTATCTCACAGGAGAAAGGCTCAAATACAAAAATAGATGTGAAAGTGCTTTGTAGTCTATAAAGATTAAATAAATGTCACTTTACTGATTGTTAAAACAAATCATATAAATCCATCCTCCTGGAACTCTTCCAGAAGGCAAGCACCTTCCTATTCCTGCTGCGATGTTACTTACAAAATGCTTGCAAACTTCAACTGATTTTCTAAGTATAGCCTAACGATTTCACTAACTTTTCTCTTGTCATTTGTTTTCCATTCTGACCTTATTAATTTTTCCTTCTCTAATCCTAGTGCTGAAATCCTCTGTGATGTAGAGACTAGCTTTGGCTCTGTAATGGATTCACACCATTGCTTATCAGTTTCATCACCTTGGTTGCTATAATTGTTACATGGGATTGAATGATAGTATTACTGACTGGCAGTTCTTTGGGAAAATTTAAAAGAAGCCTGTCATTAAACATATGATATCTCAGCAGGAGTGCAGGTGCACTGTTATTATAAGAAATTCTCCTCTTATAGCTCTGTCTCTTGCTTAATATATCACTTGGTTATTTTATGCAAGAATTTTGAAGGAAGTAGAAAGGCCACTGGTAATCTAAGCAAAACTTGCAAATTCAAATATCCACATTATGCCCCAAAGTTTACAAATTAAAGGGTATTTTCCCCGTCATATATCCTAAAACAGCTGAAGATTTCAGGCATTGTTTTCCATAAACCACCTTGTTTACAAATATGCTGATAATATCAGGTAAAGACTCACCAGAAAAGGAGTGATCAAATTTCATGATATAAGAACTCAGAAATCTTTTCTTTAAGAATCTGCTACATTTCTCAAGTATTGTTCTGTTCTTAAGAAGAAGTATCCTACAAAAGAAGTGAACATTTGAGAATTAGCAATTTAATTGTTACTGGTAAAATACCTTTCAGTCACTTTTTAAAACAACTTTATTAAGACATAACTCACATAGGATACAATTAACTTATTTTAAAGTGGACAATTCAATAGTTTTTTGTGTATTCATAATGTTGTACAACCATCACCACAATCAATTTTAGAACAGTCTCAATATCTCAAAAAGAAACACCTGCTCTAGTACCAGTCACTCCCTATTTACTCCCAACCCCTCTTTCCTCCAACCCTAGGTTACTACTAATCTACCCTTCCAACCACTAATCTACTTAAGACACAGAAAAAAATAACCATAAAATAAAAGATGGCTAAATTTGATTTTATCAAAATAAAAAATGTCTTCTCACCAAAATACACCATTAAGAAACTAAATAGGGGGATGGTGGGATGGCTCAGCAGGTTGAGTGCTTGCCTTGTGGCTGTGAGGTTCTGGCCCTGGGCCATGAACACCCATGTGCTGAAATGCAGTGCAACTGGTAACCACCAAGTGGAGATGGCTAAGGGGCAAAGATTGTTACCTCCCATGCAGGAGGCTCTCAGTTCAGTTCCTGCCCCACATGGCCCCATATCTACCTGTGTGGAATGAAACTATGTCACAACTAATGATGTGCCACTGTGGAGGCTGCTCTGGGCCCTCCCCTCTTCTCTCTCTCTCTCACCTTCTCTGAAAAACAATAAAATAAGGGATGCTAAGGTAACTCAGCAGGTTGAGTGCTTGCCTTACAACCTCGAGGTCTAAGTTTGATTCCTGGCCCTGGCCTGTGCAATCCCATATGCTGAACTGAGGCACAGCTGTTAATCATAGAGTTGGCTCAGCAGTAAAGTTTCTTACCTCCCATGCAGGAGGCCCCCAGTTCAGTTCCTGCCCAGCATGGCCCCACATCCACCTGTGTGGAATGAAACCATGTCACAACTAAATGATGTACAACTATGGAGTCCACTCTGTGCCTTCTCTCCTCTCTTTCTCACCTTTACTCAAATGATAAAATAAATCTTAAAAAAAACCCAAAACCAATAAAATAAATCTTAAGAAACAAAAGGCTACATTAAAGGGAATCAACAATAGATTAGATAAAGCAGAGGAATGAATCAGAGATTTAAAAGACAAGATAGCAGAAAACACCCAGTCAGAATATCAAAAAGAAAAAAGAATACAAAAAGAAAAAAAAAAAGAAAAAGAAAAATTTAAGGGGCTCTATGACAACATCAAGTACACCAACATTTTCATCATAGAGGTACCAGAAGGAAAAGAGGGGAAGCAAAGAATTGAAAATGGATTTGAAGAAATAACGACAGAAAACTTCTCTAACCTGGAGAAGGAAATAGATATACAAGTCAAGGAAGTGCAGAGAGTCTCAAACAAGATGAACCCAGAGAGGCCCACACCAAGACACATCCTAATTAAAATGGCAAAGGTTAAAGACAAAAAGAGGATCTTAAAAGCAGCAAGAGAAAAGCAGTTAGTTACCTATGAAGGAGCTCCCATTAGACTGTCAGCTGATTTCTCAACAGAAATTTTGCAAGCCAGAAGGACTTAGGAAAAAATACTCGAAGTGATGAAAACCAAGGACCTACAACCAAGATAACTCTACCCAGCAAAGCTATCATTTAGAGTCAAAGGATAAAGAGCTTCCCAGACAAGAAAAAGCTGAAGGAATTCATCACCCCTAAACCAGTATTACAAGAAAAGTTACAGACTTTTTAAGTGGATGAGAAGAAAAAAAAGATAAAGAATATAAATAATAAAATGGCAATAACTGGATATCTATCAACAATTACTTTAAATATAAATGAATTACATGCTCTAATCAAAAGACATTGGGTGCTGAATGAATAAGAAAACAAGATCCTTACATATATTCCCTACAAATAGAGATTCACTTCAGATCAAATGACACAAATAGATTGAAAGTAATAAAAAAAGATATTTCATGAAATTGGAAACAAATGAACAAAATAGCTGGGGTAGTAATACTTATACTAGACAGAATAGACTTTAAAACAAAGGTTGGGGATGTTGAGATAGCTCAACATGTTGAGTGCTTGCCTTGTGGGTGCGAGGTCTGGGGATTGAATCCCGACCCCAGCCCATGCAAACCCGTATGCTGAACTGTGGTGGTGAGGCTTCTCACCTCCCATGAGGGAGGCCCCCAGTTCTGCTCCCACCCTGTGGGGCCCCATATCCACCTGTGTGGAATGAAACTATGTCACAACTAATAATGTACAACTGCTCTGGGCCCTTCCCCCTTCTCTCTCTCTCTCTGTCTTTCTCACATTCTATCAAAAACAATAAAATAAATCTTAAAACAAACAAAAAGGCTTTAACAGGAGACACAGAAGTACCCAGTTATTCCATTTCTGAGTATTTACTCAAAGAAACCCAAAATGCTAATTCAAAAAGACATATGTGTCCATATCTTCATTGAAGCATTATTTACAATAACCAAGATATGAAAGCAACCTAAGTGTCCATCAGTAGATGAATGGATAAAGAAGTGACAGGGAGAGAGAGAGAGAGAGAGAGAGAGAGAGAGAGAGAGAGAGAGAGAATACTGAGCCATAAAAACAAATAAAATTTTTCCATCTGCAACAGCATGTATGGACTTAGAGGGTATTATGCTAAATGAAATAAGTAAGACAGAGAAAGACAAATACCACAGAATTTCACTTCGATGTGGAATCTAAAAAACAAAATAAATGAAGAAACAAAACAGAAACACACTCATAGATATAAAGAACATTTTGATGGTTACCAGATGGAAGGGTACTAGGGGGGAATGGGTGAAAAAGGGGAAGGGATTAAGAAATACAAATTAGTAGTTAGAATATAGTCATGGAGATGTAAAGTATAACAGAATATAGTCAATAATATTCAATAACTATGTATGGTTAGGTGGGCACTAGATTTTTCAGGGTGATTACTTAAGTTATATAAATATAATGCTGTAGCTGCTATTGTTTACCTCACAGTCGGAGATTAAAAATGGCTCAACATTAAGACTCTTGCAGAAATATAGATATGAAGGTTTTAACTAATGTTACAGAAGAAATACAAAGGAGCCATGTTCTTGCACAAAGATAGAAAAAGTCTAAGCATCCAAATTATACTTCTTCTTTTTTTTTTTCAGGTTTTAAAACTTTTTATTTGCTTATCAAAAAAATAGTGCATTCCAATAATTAAAATCATTTGAACAAAAAACCCCCCAAAAACATGGCACTGATTAAACTGCGTTTTACAACCTGCAGGATACTTTGGACCAGCTTGGTTTTTACTCTAGATTTCACTGTCCTCCCACCCAGCTTCTGCCTTCACCAACATGCAAGTTCTTTTCCTTCCCTGCCTGCCAGACAGGCAGATGGGGGAGGCAGGTGCAGCCTTGTCAGTAGTTTTGATGTGAAAAGTGGCAGCAGTCATTTTAAACTTGATCCAACCTCTTTGCATCTTACAAAGTTAAACAGCTAAAAGAAATAAAATAAGAAGGCAATGCTTGTGGAATGTACAGTGCATATTGGCGGTGGGTGCCTCATTACGATTTGCCTGCTTGCTTCTCCTGTTCAATCATTTCTTTTGAAGACAGTGGGTTTTTCTCTTGTGTTTCTGTCTTCTTCAATTTCGACTTATCGAATTTCTCAATCTCAGCCATATCGGGTTTGTCAGACATGGTTGCAGAGAAAGCAAGGCTAGGAGCGCGAATGAGTGAAGTCCAATTTGCTCAGTGGCGGTCTTGAAGTCCAAATTATACTTCTGATCAGTCAACATAGTACAGAAAACTCTGATCACATCAGGCATGGAGATAGCTGTGTAAGAAACACCGAAACATAGAGCAAAACTAGCGGAGCAGAGCACCAGCCAAGCTTTCTAGACAATACAATTGATACAGTTTTTATTTGAAGTGATCATTCAGAAATTACAGGTTTAGAAAGCATTACTGCTTTTATAAATAATACTAAAGCCACTGATCTCAGAAGCCACTTGCATCCTAGCCAGACCTGCATTGTGCAAAAACAAAGCAGCTAAAAGAAAATCAGCACAAGCATGTCTGCTGAGTTTCTTTAATAGAAAAGTCTACACTACTCAAGAATGTAAATTAAAAAAAAATTTAAGAAAGCAACTTAGTCATTTGTACCTAAAGATTTTCACCAGTTCTATAATGAAGAAGAGATGGAAATAAATATCATAACCTTGTACATATCCTTTATGATTTGTTGTATATAGACATGCTTTTGCTGACTACATATGGGAGCTTTTTTTTTAAAGATTTATTTTATTGTATTTGACAGAGAGAGAGACAGAGACAGAGAGAGACAAAGAGAAAGGGGAGGGCCCAGAGCAGTCTCCACAGTTGTATGTCATCAGGTTTTGACATAATTTCATTCCACACAGGTGAGCAGGGTCGTGGAGGGCAGAAACTGGGTTGGGGGTCTCCCGGATGGGAAGCTCACCCCAGTTCAGCATATGGGCCAGCACAAGCCGGGGCCAGGATTTGATCCTCTGTCCACAGGGCTACAAAGCTAGTGCTTAACCTACTGAACCATCCCGGCCAGCTTCCTGGGAGCTTTTTATACTATGGGTTTTAGCCACTTGGTTAGTTGTTTTGCTGTCTTCATGACAGTGCTCTAAGGAAGCATTCCTGTTCCAGCTATAGATGGAATCTGCCATGGACAGTTAAAATTCTAGTGCCTAAATCACTTATTTAAAGCATTTCAATTCCACCAAGGAGAAGGGTGATATGAATGATATAATATAATAAAATAGAAAAAAAAAAAAAAAGACAAGAGTCACAAATCTAGTAATAAACCAGAGTTGTAAACAAAATATTTAACAAATACGGATATTAGGATATGGTGCTGATGATAAAGTGACTTCTGTGAAGTAATTTGATTTTTGCAATTACTCAGAGAGTTTGCTTAATTTTTTGCATTTCATTACCTTGACTGTTATTTTTATTCTGGATACCAAAGACTGGTTTTTATTTTCTTTGTCCAGACTACTATTTTAAAATATATTTATATTTTTCTAATTTAAGAAATAGTACATTGTAGAAAGTCAAAATATACAGAAAAGCATAAAAGGAAAATAAAAATTAAAATTACCCATAATCTTCACAAATCAAAACCAGGAATAATAAAAATGGAAAAGGAGCGTTACATTACTCTTTAGAGTGTAGACAAAGCTTTTTGGGAACTCGGAGGATGACAAAAGAGGTAGTGTTGACCTGAGAACTGGAGAATTCAAGGAGGTAACAATTTTGCTGGGTTTTGAAAAAGGAATAGGAGATTGCCTGGAGAAGGTACAGGGAAAGGCACTGAAGGTGAAGGGAATAATCTATAGAAAACGACAGTCTTTCCTCCCCTCCCCACCCTTTCTTTTAGTTAGAATGAGGTGAAATTTGGGAAAGGGTCTGGTATGTTCAGCAAATTGCTAAGAGGCTCAGTGTGTCTGGAATCAAGTGGGTAAAAAAATGGGGGTAAGTCTGGAAAACTGTGAAGACCTGTGTTCATAAAGCTAAGAAGTTAGCCTTTATCCTAGGATTGCCCTTAGGAAATAGGTGAGGGAATGGGCAACTGGAAATATGGTAGTGATCACTAGCCTTTTAATTAGAAATTGTTACTTAGCTTAATCAACTCACCAGATTTTCTTCTTCACCCCCATTTTTCTATTACTGAAGTTTTGTGGCCAAGAGAAAAGAAATCCTTAGAGGGAGATGTAGGGACAATGGTAAATAAATTTCTTACAGATGGCCTACATAAAAACTTGGCAAACAGAATGTGTATGACTAATCCTTAGCTCTGAAACCATCCTAGGAATAGTTGGTGTTTGGTGCTTTTTCCTAAAGGCATTTATTTTTGGTATATGGAAAGATTATTCTGTAATAGTTGAAAGAGAAAGAAAAACCCACAAATCTGATGGTTCCATTTTTTAAAATTCTGTGCTTTAAGAAAAATAAATGTATAGATCTGATTTCTAGATAGTATAATAGCCTATGTACACTGAAAAAAATGGATTAATATGAAAACTGTGTACTGGAAGACAACCCCCCAAAGGAGAAATGAGTTAGCCAATGGAAGGCAATGATGGTTCTGAAGCCAAAGAATATTAAAGATGCCAAAGCTTCATGATGGATGAAAGGGATGTGCTCTGAGATGAACTGCCCATAATCAGCTTTCTTTTAAATTGTTATTTTTATAACTGAAACTTAGATTTGTCTCCATAAAAAAGAATGGGTGGGTGGTCATATTGCTTTTTGAACATTTTGAGACCAAATTTAGACAAAGATTTTATTCTAAATTTGTTGTAATATTTGATTTCCTACTGCAAATGGGGTTTTAAAATTGGTCTTTTAGTTGAAGGGGAAAGGCATACATTCAAGCAGAAGAGACTGAAATTATAAACATGATTAGGTTTTGTGTTTAGAAAATAAAAACATCACGTTTTTATCTGATCAATTTTAACTAGAGAAATTCTATCTTAAGAAAGAAAAAATAAGTTTAGATGTTGATATTTCTGTATTTCTGAAGCCTCTAAAATGAGCATCTACTTATCTTACACAGGGTGAAGTTTGTAAGGATGGGTATTACAGTAGTTTCAACTGCTCTTGAAATTATTTGTGTTAATTCCGCAAGCAGATAAGTCTAGTGCAGTAATTTGGAGGTCATTATGAGAAGCCAGATAAATATTTACCAAAAGCCAGAAAAAACTAGAATGCAAGGCCATAAGATAGTCCTGTTTTCTAACTTCTGTGAATTTCAATGTTTATGCAATAGCCTCAGCATCTAAGTGAAAAAAAAAAAAAGTTGACATGCTTAATAACTAGAAAAAATATTGAGAAAGTTTCAAACACTTGTAGAATGTGAAGTAAAAAAATACATATATTCATTATGATTTTATTTTCTAATCCTCAAGATACAAATAAGCCTTTGCAGGATCAAATATTTCTGCCTTGTTTGTGCTCTCAATTATCTGGCTTTTCACTTCAGTGACTACTGAGCATTTTCTGGATATAGCAGCATATGATTTAGTCACTGCTTTGTAATATAAATCTTTGTGGGGAGATAAGATGTTCAGACTACATAATTGTACATAAAATAATTAGAATCTCTTATGCTTTTATCACTTCAACATTAGGTATTGTGTTTTTACCTGTATAAGAGGATACTTTTGTCTAAAATTGTTAGACCAAAAATTGGAGGTTGTCTTGTATTGATTACTTAATGTTGGGTTAGAAAAGTAGGAGTTGTCTTACACATGGGGGCACCTTATACATGGAAAAATACGGTAACTACATTATGCTCATCATACTGAAACAAAGAGCTTTTAAAAATTGATATTGATATAGCATTTATACAAAGTTATACACCCAAAATGAACTCAATAATTGCTTCTTGATTAGTAACTTACAGAAGACATAATATTTCTGAATAAGTTGTAAGGTGTGATTCAGACCTTTTTGGGGATCATAAAGGTTAACTTGTATATTCTGATCACATATTAGCATGTAAATGGAAAAATACCTTGCTTCCACATTCAGGCTATGAACAGTATGGATTATAACATTAAGAAAAGTGGGGACACTGGGATAGCTCAGAGGTTGAGCACTTGCCTCACAATTATGAGATCTGGGTTTGATCCCCGACCCTGGTCTTTGCAAACCCATATAGTGAACTGTGGTGCAACTGGTAATCATGAGGATTGCTAAGTGGCACAGGTTCTGACCTTCCATGCAAGAGGCCCTCCGTTCAGTTCCCACCCTGCGGAATCCCACAGCCTCCTGTGTGGAATGAAACTATATCACAACTAATGAGATACAACTATGGAGACTGCTCTGGGCCCTACCCCTTTCTCTCTCTCTTTCTGTCTCTCACCTCTCAAACAATAAAACTTTAAAAAATGTAAAAAAAAAAAAGGTTTCTTTTCTGTAAAACTGTATAATTCAGGACTCAAAATTATAGCTATCTCCAACTATTTCATGAAATAATTTTAAACAGTTACTATATTCTGTAAAAAGACTTTTTCTCAAATATTTCTGTTTTCAACTTGTTCTTTAGGGTAAAATGAAATCTATCATTACATGTAATATTCTTAACATAGGAAAGTCAGTGACATAAATAATTAAATTTTATAGCTAACAGGACACAGGGATAGCTAGTCCAAACTTATTTTACAGATGAAAAATTGAGGTCCAGAGAAGTAAAATGACTCAGTCACAGAATCAGTAGCAAAGCTGTTCCTAAAAATTTGGTTACCTGGTTTAGTATTTTTCCCTGCTACACCTAATTGTTTCCTTTAATCACAAATGGAAGAGATTTAGATGATTTAATGACATTAGTAGATATTCTATGGATGCTGAATTTTGCCATTCTGCTTTGGTTAAAAAACAACAACTTGTACTTCTTATTGGTCCATTAACCTGATAACTTGATATGGTTCCTACTATGTAAATCACCAAACCTTAAAACTGCAAAACAACTCAGAAATTTCATATTCAAATTCTTCCATTTCCTCCTTTGACTCTTTTAATCACTATATGTAGTTTCAGATAATTTTCTGTCAATGGTCAGTTTTTGTTATTTGCCTTGTGTCTAGTGGACCCTTGGTGACCATGACTAATGTCAGGTGCTCCAGACCCATATGTTAATCCTCATGAAATCTTTATACTATATAATGGAATGTCCAGTAGTTTGATTTGTTTCAGTAATTAAAAAAAATACTTAGCTATCCTCCTTCATAATTCTCATTTGTGAATCATGGCCCTGGTTTGTAAAATGGATTGATATAATAGTCTTACACTGATGTTGACTGTTTTGGGGTACTTTATCTGTTGAAGGTAACATGTTTATTAGTCTACATAGGCTAAATTATACTCAGTAACTACCCTGTAATCGCTGTAGCTTCATATAAAATTTTTTATATAAATATAGAAGTTTACACACTATATATATATTACCCCCCCTCAAGCTACATGTCTCTAATGAAGGTTCTACTCAGTTATCAGGGTTCGAAATTAATGGAGGCTGCACCATCTGTAGCTAGACTACCTGGAGTACTTGGTCTTCTTGGTTGCTATGGCAGGGAAAAAGACAGCTAGAGTATAATACTGGCTCGTCAGTGCTTTGGCTGGAAATGACACAAATTACTTCTACTACTGTTCCACAAAGGAGCTGGAAATATTGGGGAGCAGAAGGTAAGTTTGTAGAGCACCCATGTCTCTGCCACACATGTCAAAGTACCCAAACTTCCTGTAGGACAGGTGCCTGTTGTCTAGACTGCATCCTTCTCACCACAGTTTACCTGGGTCCCAGCTACAAGCCTAGTCCCATCTTTTCCCATGACCATAGATAGGAAAGGATTATGCAATGATTGTTCTGGGGCTTAGCATTTTAACTGTTGGGTTAAAACTCACTCTGGTTTTAGATTCCTTTATGTCTCTCTCCAAAAGTACAGCAGCCCACCTTGTGCCCATTTCATCTATATTTTATTCCTTGTGCCTGAGTTCTTATTGTAACTGGTAATTGTGAGATATGATACTTTGGAGACTGATGCAAAGAACTAGTTTAAATTAGAATTGAAGTATCTCTGAAAATGTTGCTTGGTGATTTACAATTAGCTATGGCTATAAGCTAGCTTTTGGTTCTTTTATTAATTTCTGAATACAAAGCTCTCTTAATATAAGGGATTTTAATTTTGACATAAAAACCCTTTCTCTTGCTGGACTAAGTGGTGAAGGAGACCAAAGTTTTGCCACCCTAAAACTGCCTTTAGGGATATTGATTTTAATATTTATTTATTTATTTATTTATTTATTTACTTACTTATTTATTTTTGACAAAGAGAGAGAGAGAGAGAGAGAGAGAGAGAGAGAGAGAGAGAGATACAGAGACAGAGAGAGAACTGTACTGGGGGAGCTCCCAGTTCAGCATATGGTTCCACACGGGCCGGGGCTGGGATTTGATCCCCAGTCCCTGGCGCTGCAAAGTGAGCGCTTAACCCACTGTGCCATCCCGGCTTCCCCGGATATTGATTTTAAGCTGGTTATTAAGAAACAAAAGATTTCGAAAGAACATCTGACCCTCTCACTTTCTTGCCCAAGAGATTCAGCTGGAAAGGCCTACTCCAGGATGAAAATCTTAGCTTGTTCACCTTAGCCTAATTTGAATTAAGTATGATAGATAGGCAGGCACCAAGCAGGGGGCTGTTAACTAGAACACCCCTTTGTGTCCTATAGTTTCTGAGTTGCCTAGCAAAAATTTAACTGCTATGTATGTTCCACTCTTCCTCTTCCTCAACTACCTGTAAATTGCCTATTTTCTTTAAAATCTCAGACCCTCCCTTGCCCTCCCCTTTCCCCTGTGTCCAAAATGATATGTATACCTAATTTCAGCTCACTGTTTTAGAAATTTTCATGCTTATGTGAATTCCCTGTTCACATGTATTAAAATTTACCGGGGACGTCGAGATAGTAGGTTGAGCGCTTGTCTTGCAACTAACTACGAGATCCAGGGATTGAATCCTGGCCCCAGCCCTGGCCTGTGCAAACCCATATGCTGAACTGTGGAGCAACTGGTAACTGCTAGGATGATGATGAAAGTTCTCGCCTCCCATTCAGGAGGCCCCCAGTTCAGTTCTTGCCCGATGTGGTCCCATATCCACCTATGTGGAATGAAACAATGTCACAACTAATGATGCACAACTATGGAGACTCTCTGGGTCCTCCCCACTTCTCTCTTATTTTCTCACAAACACAATAAAATAAATTAAAAAAAATATATTTGCAAATGATCCACACATTTATTATGGCCTACTAGCCTTGTATGATGTGGCGCATGCCTTTTTAACTCTCTAATTTAATCTCCTATGCTCCAATATACTAGCCTCCTTTACATTCCTCAGACATACCAAGACACTGTAGCACCAGTAATTAAATTTCATGATCCCTACAATGGCAATCTTGAAAGCATGTATCTCTTTGAAGCCTCCATCAGTCTGGGGACTTCAGTGACTATAATGAGCAGAGTTCATGGAATGGATGTTGTGCTGAGCTCCCCAGATCTACTCTTTAGAACAGCAGTCCCCAACCCTTTTTGCACCAGGGACTGGTTTCATGGCAGACTTTTCCACAAATGGGGGGTGAGGGGGGTATTCATGTGCAATTCACTATGAGGTTCTAATACTGCAGCTCAGGTGGTAATGAGAGTGATGAGGAACAGCTGTAAACACAGATAAAGCTTTGCTCCTTCAACTGCCACTCACCTGCTGTGCAGTCCGGTTCCTAATAGGCCACAGACCGGTACCTTCTCTGGGCATAGCAGTATCCAATGACCGATTGATGTGAGGGTTTAAGAACCTGGACCCCTGCCTCAATTTAGAACAATGTTGAAGGACCATCCCTTAGAGCTCCCTCCAGAACTGGTTAAAGCCTCAATTGCAACTGGGTTGTACTCCAGCTTCTCCCTCTGCCTGATCTTGTGACCCTTAGTCTCCAGAAAGATTGTTCTTGAGAGTACTACCCAATAACCTTCTATATGCAAATCTGTTTCAGGGTAAATTCCCCAGTGAACTCCAATGTGACAGGCCCCCTACTTGTATTAAACATGTAACATGTGCATGAAATAAACTTTTGTTGTAATAAGTTGCTGAGATGTTTGTTAAAACTTAGCTTATTCTGACTAGTACAGAGACCAAACCTGGCCTTCCCTGCTGATCCTTTGTTCTTACCTGAGGTTGTCTTTTATCAACTGTCTTGTCTTAGTGGACAGATTCCAAGTTCTAGTTCTTCTCTGATGTTCTTTCTCATGAGTTAACAGCCATGTTCCAATAGAGCAACAGAAGAGGGAAGAGGTTGCCTGTCTAGTTGTCTACTAATTATTCCTACCAGGTCAGTGGCATATATTTTCTTCATGTGAATTTCATAGGACCCTTTCTTCTTTTCTATATATTTTATTACTTATTTATAATATGCATAAGGGTACTTATTGTTGATTAGGAAAATTTTTATGTAAATAAAAACAATCAAGTACTTGATCCCAATTTGAGAAAGAAAAACAGCATACTGCCAATTAATAAACTTTGTATACCTTAGGGTACTTAAAATCCTATTTTTCTAGGTGTTAGATCTTACTTCTTGAAAGTCATATGATAAAGCAATACTAGTTTCTATTTTAGGCCTCTTGGTTTAATACTATATACAAAATATAGTCTTAAAGCTAACGAATCAAAGCATAAGCTCCTAAGTCTTTTTTTTTAAAAGGGGTTGTACTATTATAGAAAAATGTCTTTCTGCCTGAAGGGCATATAGTATAAAAATATTTCCACTAAAAACAGTCTGAGATCCAGGGCTTGCATTACCACAACCCCTAATTATAGAAGACATTCAGTATGATAACAGCAACGAGTTTAAGGAATGTGGAGATTTATTTACATCAATTTCAGTCAGATAAAGAGATAAAAGGGGACTTGAATAAGCTAGCAAAGAGCATGACTTCAAGAGCTTATCTATGAATGTATCTTTGGAACTGCCCTTGGCCAAAATGAAAGACCAGAAAAACCAGCCTTCAGAATAACCCTTTTGCTTAGAAGGGAGGAAAGCTAGACTTCACCTCTAAGATCGCCCTCCCACGCAAAATTTCCACCTCGTAGCTAAGAATTAAACCCAGACTTCCGATCATGGCGCCACTCACGTCACCTTCTTTCTCCCTTCTCCCAAAGCAAAATCCCACCCAAGTCGGCCAGATCCCGCAGGGGTGTGTAAAAGGCTGCTCAGCGGGGTGGGGTGGGGGGTGGAATCCCTTCCCGTATCCTGGTGGCTTGGGTTTTTGCAATTCAAAAACACCGACTAAACCGATCATTTCGATTCAAGGGAGCTTCCAACAGGACCTTCTGATTTCCTTGTTTGCAAAGACTCGATCCTACTCTATCCTGAGGCAGCAACTCCTTACTGCAGTTTTCCTTTCACAAGTCCTGTAAAAAGCCCCTAAAGCCCCCCAGGTTTGTGAGTAAAAGCCTACCCTCGAAGTGGAAACAGCGATGCCTGGACAGATATGCACATAAACAGGACAGTGTACAATTTTTTTTAAGAGTTTCCTTTCTAGCTTCGCATCTTTCCAAATGCTCACTATTCCTGTTAGCTAATAAGGGCTACGGGAAGAGGTGCTTGAGGAAAGCAAGACGCCGATAAGGGCAAAAATATCTATTTTTCCAATTCCGGCTTTTGTTTCAGTCACTGAGGGGAGACGGCGGAGGTCAAGGTCTCCGCTTCTGGGAAAGGCGTGCCTGGATTCTTCAGGCTACCTACGGTGAGGCAGGCTCTGGCTCCTAGAAACAATAGGGGCGGTTCGGCCGCAGGCTTTACTCCGAGTCGCGGAGGAGACCGCGGCGCCTCAGTCGGGCTAAATCACCCAGCTAGGAAGAGTATAGCAAAGGCAGGGAAAAAACGTGGCCGCCTGCTTAAATACACACAGACCCAACCATGCGTGCATGGGAGACGTGTATGTATGAAGAAAGGCTGTTTCTGCCCATCACAGGCTACCGACCCCACCCTGCCCTCGCTGGTTCGGGTGCAACACGCCGAGCGAGGGCCGCCGAGTCCGCCCCGGCAAGCCGGGGAGTGAGGGGCAGGGCCGGGCGGGGTCGCGAGCGCGCAGGCGCAGTGCGGGGCTCGCCGCGCCGCCGCCGCCGCCGCCGCCGCCGCCGCCGCCGCCGCCCGCGCTGCACCACAGGCCCGAGACAGACAGGGCCGGGAAGAGTCGGAGACTCGAGGCGGAGGAGGCGGAGGAGGCGGAGGCGGCGGAGGAGGCGGGGCGACTCCGGTGACCGGGAGCGCTGCAGACTGGCAGCTGTGGCGACTCCCCCCTTTGTGTCTGGTCTGCTCGGAGCCACTGGAAGTGCTTCCCGGAGGGGCGCTGAGTGTCTCGCTGCCTCGTTGCCCACCCCCCTTCCCCAGCCACCTACATCCGCCCTCCCGCCGCCCCCCGCCCTCGGCCCGCGACGCCGGAGCCCAGAGCTGCGGGAGAACGAGGCGGCGGCGGCGGCGGCGGCGGCGGCTTCCTCGGGGGTTGTGATTCGCTCCCAGGAGCCATTGACGGGAGAAGACGAGGCTTTCATGGTGGAATTTACCTCTGGCGAGGTCGAACAGCCGCAATAAAAAGAGAGAAGCGCACGCGGGAGGGCTAGGAAGCGCAGCCTCCCGGCACCTCCCCTCTCCGCCCGCAGTCGTGAGGAGCACTGGGCCCAGCCTGGGGACCCCTACCCTCCGCTCCCCACCGTCACTCAGCCCTCCGGCCGGGCGGATCCTCGCAGGATTGTTCCGCGAAGACGCGAACGGAGTCCGTTTGTCCATGGAGACAGGCATCGTTTTCGGTCCAGTCGAGGAAGAGGATTTGTTCTCGAAATAGGAGTGAAGAAAGCGCCGAAGCGAAACTTGAAAAGGAATCCTGCCCTGCCGGAGCCACAGGCGGTGAGACGCGGGCGCCGGGCGCCTTCGCCGCCCGCGCGACTTCGCCTTTCTCAAGCAGTCGCAAACTTGTTCTGACCCTCGGCCCCCACCCAGATCGAATCCTCGCTCTCGCCCCTGTGCGCCCTGGATATGTTTTCTCCCAGACCTGGATATTTTTTTGATATCGTGAAACTGCGAGGGAAATAACTGCGGGTCTTCTTGTTCCCCTGCTTCTCCCCACGGACATGCCTTCAGTTTGGGGGGCCCAGGCTCCCGGTCCTAGGCAAATGAATCCTCCCAGCCGCGAGGGAGAGAAATGAAGGGAATTTCTGCAGTGGAATGAAAGCTCTGCAGCTAGGTTCTCCCATCTGCCATTTGCCCTTTCAAACTACATTGTAACACGGGCCGGGTAAGTCAGACAAGAGAGAAGACAAGTCTCCCGGCCGTGTTTCACCGCCCGTGTTTACTTTCCATATTTCTTTTCTCTGCCCTCCTGTTTCTTGGCTGGCCCAGGGATGACGTCCCCGCTGCAGCGGCCCTGGCGGGTGACCTCGCTACTATGGACGGTCCTGCTGGTCAGCACTGCGGCCGGTGAGTAGCCCCGGCTGGCGCGTCAGGGCCACTTCCCTTGCGGGTGGCGAGGGAGCGAGCCCGCAGAGGCCGAGGCCTGCGCTCGCCCTTGGATGCGTCCCACGATCACTGGAGGGAAGCGCGAACGTGTATCTGCGTGCCTTTCCCGATCGATCCTTCCAGGGAAATAACCTTACATGTTTTTGTGTAGTTTCAAATCTCTACTCCCAAATTCTCCACCTCCCACACCCCCCACAGGGGCAAAAAAGACATATTGGGTGTGGTATCTTGACATTTTTAGCTGTGAGGTAATGCAAGGATTATAAATAATATTTTAATCACCACTGAACAGTGTCTATTATGAGATCTTTGGAAACTGAGCTGTAGTTTTTCTTTTTTTTCTTCTTTTAACGTAAAGAAGCGGATTTGGCTTACAGTAAAAACGTCAGCAATAGGACACACACTTGAACCTTATTTTTAGATTTGGATCACTCTTTGGGATTCCATGTTCCTTTCATTATTCAAAAATCTTACTGAATGAATTGAATAAAATGTTGAGGCCAGAACTGTGAGATTCTTAGAGATTCTTAATACATTGTACAATGTTAATTATTATTAGTAGTAGTATTTTGTTTCAAAGTATTTTAGTAATTAAAAGTTCCATCTTTTCAATCCAGGCACTGGTATTTTATATGCTTTTGGAATTACTATTGGGCTTAAATGTATTTTCCATCACTTTACATGTTGTCATTTGACATTCATTGACTGTCCTGTCATTGAGACAACTCTGACCTCTCAACAGACTTCTAGGATTTGAGTCCTGAAAGATCTTTGACATTTTACTGAATCTTAAAGAGAAATAGTAGTTATCCTTTCCTTCCAATATTTTCTTTTTAGTTTTCAAACACCTTAGCAAAAACTTCATGTCCCTTTTGCAATTGTTTTTCAGGCAGTCTTGTGATGATACACTTTTTAGAAATTTTCAGAAATGAATTGTACATATAATTTTAAAATTTGGCTTAGAGTAGCCAAATAGATTATGCACTTAAATATGAGTAAAGGAAATGCTAGTTTCTCACTTTTTTATTTTTGTAAGTGTGTACTTTTCACATTCAATAAGTTTCTCATTGCTATGTGAAACACAGAAGTTGCTTGCTTATTTACATTAAAAAGTCTGCATTGAGAAAATACAGAAAAATTTTTTTTTACTGTTAAATTTATTGGGGGTAACATTGGTTGGTAACAGTTAAATAGTTTTCAGGTGTATAATTCTACATTACATTGTCTATGCATTGCATTATGTGCTCATCATCCAGAAACGGGCAGAAAATTTGAAGTGTCCTTTTATGTTTTTGATATAGTTGATTAATATCTGTTAATGTTTATGATAAAATTTGTAGTGTTAAAATAATTTGAACTTCTGAATTGAATATATTTGGAAACTTTTAATATTCTTAATCATCACAATTCCTTTGGGATAAAAATGAATGATTTTTAATTATATTTCTTTATATTGTGTTAGCTATTTAAATTACTTAACCATAAGCCATATGGTTCCTGTAAAATATGAAGAGTAAAAGGCCTTGAGCTTAAGCAGTCCATTCTGATGGCAGAAATCTTAAGAGTCTAGGCCTTTCCATGCTCTTTATTTTTGACTTTTTTAGAGTATAGATTCTCATTTGTAGTTGACAGGTTTTATCATTTTGTGATCAGAACTAATAAAAGACCACTGATTTTAAAGTAAACTTAATTTCTATTTGGTAAATAAAAGATTAGAATATGTGCCTTAAAAGGGATAGGTTAAAAGAGTACTGCTTAAAAAGTTGTTTAGTCCTCCTTCTTTAAGAGTATAACATAGCACCAGATGCAAAAATTTGTGAAGCTGGATTTCAGAGCTATAACAATTATAGGGAAGCTGGGATGGCTCAGTGGGTTAAGCGCTCACTTTGCAGCCCCAGGGACTGAGGATCGAATCCTGGCCCCGGCCCGTGCGGACCCATATGCTGAGCTGGGGAGCTCCCCCAGTACAGTTCTCTCTCTGTCTCTGTATCTCTCTCTCTCTTTCTCTCTGTCAAAAACAGTAAAGAAAAAGAACTAAAAAACAAACAAACAAAAAACAATTATAATAACAAGCTAGTATTTATTGAATGCTTGCTATGGGCCAGCAACTATTCCGATAGTTACGTTTATATTTTCTCATTTGATCCTCATGACAATTCTATACTCAAGGTTTAATTATGCTCCTTTTACAGAGAGGGCCAGTGAAGTACAGAATATTTAAATCACTCACCACACAGTCAATAAATTGTGGAGCCAGTATTATTGCCTTTACCTTTACCTACAACATTAATAACAACTTCTCACTTTAAATGGGAGCAAGAGATAGAGTAGTGCCTGCACCAGATCAGCCTTTGAAAAGAAGCAGACACTTAAAGGATCTTTATACTTCAGTCAATGGTCATGCAAATGTTATGGTTCTAAATGTGTAAAACTTTGCTTTGCCTAATATTGGAATGGATAGTGCAATTTCATTAAATGCAAGGTGACTAAAGAGAGCCTGTATAGATGTGGGATACATAGATGAAGTGATGTAACTAAACAGGTGCAAATAGTGCTGCTGAAATGAAAAAAATTCTGAAAGACTGATTTCACATCCCTCTTTGGAATCATGGTTAAATCCTTTCGTTAATTAGTTTATCTATCTTATCTATCTATCTATCTACCTATCTATCTATCTATCTATCTTAGATTTATTTCATTGTTTGAGAGAAGGTAAGAAAGAGAGGAGGGGAGGGCCCAAAGCTGTCTCTATAGTTGTACATTATTAGTTGTAACATAGTTTCATTCCACACAGGTGGGGTCATGTGGGGTGGGGACTGAACTGGGGGCCTCCTGCATGGGAGGCGAGAACCTCTGCTGTAGTGCTATCCCGGCAGCTAATAGTTGCACCAAAGTTCACCATGTGGGTTTGCACAGACCTCCTGGTTGCAAGGCAAGCACCCAGCCTGTTGAACTATCCTGGGATCCCTCCTTTATTTTTTTTGAATCCCTTTCCCACTTTATCTAGTTCTTGGATTCTTTAATTCTAAGAACAGTTGGTATGCAAAAATTAGAATTAATAAAAATATGCCTTTGGTTGGTTTATAAATGAGTTCTTATTCTTAATAAAATGACACAATGCAATGCCATACTTACTTAAAAGATCAGCTTCTGTAAAAAAGATGGTTTTTTGGGGGGAAAAAATGCTGCCAAGTTTTATTTAGGTTGTAATGGTTACATGTAACGTTTTTTTTTTTTTTAATTGTTTTTGACAGAGAGAGAGAGAGAGATACAGAGATACAGAGACAGAGAGAGAACTGAACTGGGGGAACTCCCCAGCTCAGCACATGGGTCCCCACAGGCCGGGATTCAATCCTTGGTCCCCGGTGTTGCAAAGTGAGCGTTTAACCCACTGAGCCATCCCGGCTCCCCCACATGTAACATTTCTAACCCTATATCTCACCCCACCCCATGCAACCCCTGAGCAGGCTTAGCAACAACTCTTTACCTCCAGTCTTAGTTCTTGTCCTCTTTGTCCTTCTTGCCATTGTCAGGGCCAGGGAAACTTTCCCCTTACCCCTTTAGTTCTTCTGGATGGTGGAATATTTCAAATGACATACAGAAGATTAGCAAGAGAAAATCACATTTTAAATATGGGCATGGGGAATTCATATAAGCATGAAAATTCCAAAGACATTGAAGCAAAATAAGGTATATATGTCATTTTGGACCAAGGAGGAAGAGGTAGGCAATTCATATGTGCTAAGGTGAATACGCTAAGGTCCTGTTCCTGAAGCAGATTTTTATTTTTTTATTTTTATTTTTTATATTTTATTGTTAAATTTAATGGGGTGACATTGGTTGGTAACAATCAGACAGTTTCCCAGTGGACAACTCCACATCACATCACCCATGCATTGCATTGTGTGCCCAGCTCCCAGAATCAGGTCCCCTTCCAACCCGATATATCTGGTGCCCACTCCCTCCTCCCCCCTCCTCCCTCCTCTCCAGGTAAACACCAAACCATTGAGTATGTCTATAATGCTGGTGCCCTCTCCCACCTCCCCTCCCTCTCTCCCTCCCCCCTCCTCCCCTTCCCTCAGGCAATCACCAAGTTATTGGGTGTGTCCATAGGTCTCTGTGTCTTTGTAACTTTCCGTTTTATATTCCACCTATAAGTGAGGTCATATTTTTCCAGATTCTTTCATTCTGACTTATTTCGCTTAATAAGATGGTCTCTAGGTCCATCCATGTTGCCAGAAATGACTGTATTTCATCATTTCTTATCGCTGAGTAGTATTCCATTGTGTAAATGTACCACATCTTCT